>JAXRKP010001724.1:0-22500 GCA_037039925.1 Doris montereyensis | reverse complement strand
ATATCAATTTCACATTTTTTCAGGCAGCAAGATTTCCGTTATTCCCTAGGATTTTCTTTTTTTTGTCTCATTTTTCGTGAAAATGGACATAGGCACACTATTGAACTGACCCTTTCAATGTCAAGCAGACTGAAAGAATACAGATTTCAGGTTTATTTATTTTTATTTTTTCCCAATCAGTACTTTGAAGGGGATCACTTGACACTGGAGGAAGCCCAGCTCCGCAAACCTCCTTCTATCTTACACCGCATTCACAACGACCTGCAGTCACTCAGCAAATGTTTCAGTGGTTCCAGGTTGGTGAAGTGGCTCATTGACCACAGGGACAATTTACCAGCAGGTATAATTAAATTTCCCTCTTTTTGTGTGTGTGTGGAGGGGGGTATTTTTATTAGTCATCTTTACCGCAAATAAAGATCACAGAATTCTTAGGAGATCGGTTTCTTGTTTTTTCTTGTGTTTTCTTTTTTCTTTGCCTGTATCAAATCAGCACATTTTGAAGAGAAACCTCAATTATATGGCTGTTTGCATGCACGTTTTAAAGTCTTCCTATGTTTTTATTCATCTTTCTTCAAATCTAGCCACGTGTGTATCTGTTCTTCTTTCCATCTATCTCGCTATCTGTTGATCTGCTTGCCTATCTCTAGGAACCGCAATAGCCTGGAAGGAACTGTACTTCTGTTATATAGATGCCTTAAATGCTTTATGTATAACCCATTATAGAATCTGATAAACCCTTCAAGTGGCAATTACTCTTTGCCTGCATGAAGTACATGTTATGTTATGTCTGTGCTTTATTGGGAATTGTTCTTTATTAAGGCTGTACAACTCAATTTTGCAAGCTTGTTTCCAATTTAAAGTTGGCACATATGTACATGTTCAGTTTCATGCTATGTTTGATTTTGTACATATACATTTGCAATCTGTTTGTAGATTTTGTGTAAAGAACATTCTCAATTTGATGAGGTAAAGTTATGTCCTTGAATTTCTTTCAATCGTCACTATACTTAAAATATTTTCCTCTCATTCTTTGATTGTCATTTAAACAACTTCTATTTTTTTGTACACTAGATTTGCCTGGCCCATTCGGCCCCAACCCCACACAGTCGGCTATCACCCTCTGCCAACTGTTCTTGGACCAGCAATTCATAGAAGAAATTGACATGGAGCATCTGGGTAAGGCGACATGGCCTCTGTTTGTTTTTGTGTATTGTAACATTATCAGGAAAGGGAGATACTAATGCATACCTGCCAACTAGTATGTTAAAAACATAGCTTAGTATGTTTATTTGGCTTTGAGTATGTAAGTCGATATTTACCTTGAAAAGCATGTATGTGAGGGCTAACTGTACTTTTGTCTTTAAAAAAACCTTAAGTTGTCGGCAGAGACGTTGGAAAGTTTGGGGTGAAAATTTGAAGACGCCATTCTGAGATCGTAAAACTGCCTTCATGCTTTGCCAGAAAGGATTCAAGGCGACAGAATTTCTGTTATTTATCGTGAAAAAAGTTAATTCAAGTTAAATTATCACTGTTTTTGTGGAATAATGTGGACTTTCATGCATGTTAGATGTCAGAGTCTTTTTACGATTAGAAAAGATTGACAGCTAAGCTAATGAAAGAATGATCATGCTAATGTCACCTCAATGTCCACAGAATGATTGTGTTAGTGTTGCCTCAATGTCAAAAAAGATCGTACTAGTGTTGCCTCAATGTCCACAGAATGATCGTGCTAGTGTCACCTCAATGTCCACAGAATGATCGTGCTAGTGTCACCTCAATGTCCACAGAATGATCGTGCTAGTGTCACCTCAATGTCCAAAGAATAATCGTGCTGGTGTCACCTCAATGTCCACAGAATGATCATCAGTGTCACCTCAATGTGTCACCTCAATGTCCAAAGAATAATCGTGCTAGTGTCACCTCAATGTCCAAAGAATGAATGTCACCTCAATGTCCAAAGAATGATTGTGTTAGTGTCACCTCAATGTCCAAAGAATGATTGTGTTAGTGTCACCTCAATGTCCAAAGAATGATTGTGTTAGTGTCACCTCAATGTCCAAAGAATAATCATTCAATGTCCAAAGAATGATTGTGTTAGTGTCACCAATGTCCAAAGAATCAATGTCCAAAGAATGATTGTGTTAGTTAGTGTCACCTCAATGTCCAAAGAATAATTGTTAGTGTCACCTCAATGTCCAAAGAATGATTGTGTTAGTGTCACCTCAATGTCCAAAGAATGATCGTGCTAGTGTCACCTCAATGTCCAAAATGAATAATCCAAAGAATGATTGTGTTAGTGTCACCTCAATGTCAAAGAATAGTGTTAGTGTCACCTCAATGTCCAAAGAATAATTGTGTTAGTGTCACCTCAATGTCCAAAGAATGATTGTGTTAGTGTCACCTCAATGTCCAAAGAATGATTGTGTTAGTGTCACCTCAATGTCCAAAGAATGATTGTGTTAGTGTCACCTCAATGTCCAAAGAATGATTGTGTTAGTGTCACCTCAATGTCCAAAGAAGGATCGTGTAGTGTCACCTCAATGTCCAAAGAATGATTGTGTTAGTGTCACCTCAATGTCCAAAGAATAATCGTGCTAGTGTCACCTCAATGTCCAAAGAATAATCGTGTTAGTGTCACCTCAATGTCCAAAGAATGATTGTGTTAGTGTCACCTCAATGTCCAAAGAATGATTGTGTTAGTGTCACCTCAATGTCCAAAGAATGATTGTGCTAGTGTCACCTCAATGTCCAAAGAATGATTGTGCTAGTGTCACCTCAATGTCCAAAGAATGATTGTGTTAGTGTCACCTCAATGTCCAAAGAATGATTGTGTTAGTGTCACCTCAATGTCCAAAGAATAATCGTGTTAGTGTCACCTCAATGTCCAAAGAAGGATCGTGCTAGTGTCACCTCAATGTCCAAAGCCTGCTTGCTGTAGCGTTTGTATTCCTCTGTCCTTTCTGCTTTGCTGATACATTCTTCCCAAGTGGATCGTCCTGTGCTAGTCCTTGTCACTAATTTCTCATCGTCTTCATTCAGTGTACTTCCCAGTAGTACACCATCCAGTTTTGCTTCTTTATGGTGCTGTGTCTGTTGATTTGTCCAAAATATTTTGGTTTTTCTTGATATTATATTGTTCAAGAATGGGCATGCTGTTCCAAGGGAATGAGAATAAGTACATAATGTAACACCAGAGAAATGTGGTTCCTCGACAAAAAAGTTTTATCTTATCGTATGTTATTTTATTTTATATTTATCCCCATGGAAATATTTAACATTAGTTTTAGAATCATGTATTTTACTTTGGGCTCTGTCAAAAAGATGATGTGATTTCGAAATATCACGGACTTGACAATAAAATGTTCAATGTTTCACAGAAAAAAAAGCGTGTCGCCACTATCGATTTCCTACCAGGATGGAATCAGCCCCTTCCCAGCACTGAGCATACACAGCCACGCCTTGTCGACACCCAACTCATACCCAGATTTCAATGGCCTCTACACATATGTCCCCGAGGCGATGCGCTCGGCTAGCATGACCAAGTATTTGTCTAGCGACGATGACGAGATGACCGCAGAGGACACTGAGACTGAGCAGGAAAAGACTCAATCTGTTCTTTCATTTCGCGTGTCCACGCCAGTGAGAGCAATAACAGTACAGGCAGATGTGCATGGTAAGGGGACGGGACACCTTTTGTACGCTTTTCTGGTGTATTAAATCCATGAAAGCTATTTTACTACCAGGAGCGTCTGGTAGGTCCTACTCCTTTCCTTTCTTTCACTCTTTCACTTTCATTTATCTTTCATCTTGATCTTGCTGTTGCCTCTTCATTTACTCTGAGATTATGGCATATCATAGACAAGGTAAATGTTGATTAAACAATCATCAAAAGTCAAGCAAATTTGAGATATTGAAAGTAAGAAGACATGTCGAGGTTGTATTAGATCGATTTGTACATATCTGGTCTAGTTATTGAGAAAAAAAGTTGTGAAAAAATTCATTCTACAATGGATTTTGGATTGAGAAATCATGGGTTTGAATCCTGGTAATGCTAGGGCTAAAATTGCATTCTGTGGGAAAGACGTATAGCTTGCAATTCCCCAAACGAACTAGATAGATGCAAGTCGGAACCGGCATCAGCTTGGGAGTAAAATCTGCAACAGACTAGCATCATGTCCAGGCAGGTGCTATATTATCACCTGTTCTACTGACTTAACACAAAAGAAATCAAGATAATAAGCGGTAATGGCCTGCAAGGAAAATTGACTTCATATTTTTTAAACTTTCACTTTTATACTAGGAGGGGCCAGTAGCTCAGGAAGTAGAGCGTCTGACTACCACACAGGAGGCCCGAGTTCAATTCGTAGTCCAGCAGATTTTTCTGGTCCTCCTGTTGACACAATAGTAAAATGGGTAGCTGGGTCTATTCAGACTCAGCAAAAATAAAGGCAGCATGGAAAGCAACAACAAACTACCACATTATTCCTTATGCATAAAAAACATGAGAACTCTACTCCTTATTACCCTGCACCCAACTCTGACCATGACTATTTTTGACTTTCTTTACTTTTTATGATATCAGATGTATTTCAAAGAAAATTTTAATCCTGCCATTTGTCTGTTATTCACACCTATTGCCCTTTTTCCATTCACCTTTTCTTTTTCTCCGTTTCTTAGCAGCACCCAATGACAGTAATAAAGATTCCACGGACGCCAAGCAGTCACCTTGTGATAACGATGGCAGCATGAGAGCGTTTGCTGTCGTAGGCCAGTCTGTTCCACAGAAAGAGTCAGTATCATCTCCACTGAATGGAAAGTTAGGAAGAGAGTACTCACCGCTTAGCAGCAGCACACCAGGCCCTGACCAGCTATCAAACCAACATGTGCCGATTGGCCACAAAGATAGCATCACGAGTGATGAGAGTTGCTATGTAGGCATGTGTTCCATTACACCATTTGGAGGTCATTATTCTTCAATTGGAAGCCACGGCTTTCAGGACAGCCCTCACAAATTCTATTTCATCAACCAAAACGCCCTGCATATGGGTCTCTCTCACCATCCAAATAGTTCTGCTGCCTCCGCAACGACAGCAAATTGTCAGATATTGACAGAACCCTTCTCCAAATACGATTTTCCAACGAGTCAAAAGCTTGTGGAACAATGCGTTCTACACAAGGTCAGCTCCATGTCTTTGCTGTACATCGTTGCCAGCCGTAAGAAAACCGATAAAACAGCTAAAGAGTTTTTAAGCAAACTTCCTTCCGCTCTGAGAAACAAAGTCAACAAACAGCTTGGTTCGCCTGTGATTGACTGTCGCAGTAGCTAATGTAATAGTGGCGATAACTGATCTGACCAGACACTAGGCCAATCAATTTGAAAAGACATTGAGCCAATCATTCTCAATAGATATTGAGTCAATTATCACCTATCTGCGGACTTTTTATTGATTTAAAAGCAGTCAATTCCTAACCATCTTTGTAAACAATGGGAGGAGGTCTCAAAGTACATGGAGTTTCAGGCTTGGCGGTGAATTGCTAAATCAGATTATTATATGCACCTTGCTCCATAATAACTTGTTGCTTTTAGCCGAGTACTAACTCAGTAAACGTGTGTGAATTTGGTAAAATGTGATATTTATATGATGGAAGTCGTTTTGTTTACTTTCTTACTTGAAATGGTTATTATTTGTGCCAGTTTATCTTTCCTAAGTCAATGTGAAAACTTAGCTCCATAACAAAATGTAACTCATGTACATTTGCATGTGTACCAGTATGTCCGTCACTTTATTTATTTTCTCATTCATTTCATCGAGCTCATTGACATTTTGTAATATAAATCCTCATCGATCCATGAATGAATTATTCTTTCAATTGGATTGCCTGAATATAAGAGGAAATTTATAAACACCAGTTGCAGTACATCAAAGAAGAAAAAGTGATCTGTGATCACAGTATTACATGTATTTTTTAAATGCTTGCAATGTGACCAATGAATTTCTTTGTGTCACAATAGACGTTGTTGTGAATCCTCCTCAGGTTGATGATAGTGGAAAGGTCATAGTCATTCTGAACTTGGCATTGGTATTGATGACAAATTAGACCATGTAATAAATATTCATAGGGATACAATACCCGGCATAACTTCTCAGCTACAGGAGACGGAATTTGAGAAAAATCAAGCCATCAAACTGATTTACAATAATATGAAGTAAATCTTGGTTTGTTATTGATAGTAATGTTGTTGGGTTTTTTTAATAAATTATTGTGTACTTGATGTGTAAACACATTCTAAGCATCTCTATTGTTTGTCTCAGAGTCACATTCCAATTGTAAATTTCGCTATGTGATCTCATACTTTGCTCCTACGGGTTCTCTTTGAGCTTGCAGCTTTCACATGCTTTCAATGATGTGATTATGATGTGGCATTGATTCTAGACATCTCCCAAACTCAAACTCCTACAATCAGTAAAATTGTATTCAAAAATGTTTCATTGAATCTATCATTGATTTGTAAATCAATTTTATCATTTTTACAGTGAAAGACAAAAACACTGGTTTCCCTGCTTTGCATTTGCATATTCTATTTAACCTCTCAATGGCATGGTCTATTATAATCAAAATGCTAACTTACGTGAAATTTACATTGCATTATATCTCACAAACGATGGCATCAATCAATCAAGAAGAACTTTTCCATCATGATTGCCTGTAAAAAAATATATGTAAATAGTTTGCATTTGCACTGCACAAACAATGTGTACATATATGTATTTATTTGATATGTTGCTTTGAGAAGTGACTTGTAAATTTAAACACAAAACTTGTATTTTTTGGTTATTTTTATGTAAGGAAAAATTTATTTTGGGATTGTGTAAACCTCAAATGTAATATTGAATGTTATCTCTTTCATTCCTTTGTGGATAAAAGTGAGCCATTGTACATATTATTCATGTTCATTTCAATTGTTTTTTACACCTAGAAATAATTGGCTTGATTTCATGTGTATTTTCCTTTCTTTACTATTAAGAAAAGTTCATTGTTTTCCATTTACCTTGTTCAGAGGAAGGATGATGATATAATGATAATGGCTAGAGTTTGGAAATGTGAGTGCAGTTATAATCTGTAAAGGTATGGCATTGTATTTCAACAGAGGAAGTATTTTGTCCCCAAAAGCATTTCACTTCATTAGTCGCTCAGTCTTGCTTACTCATACATTTTAATAATGTTTTTATCTTGATTCCAATAAAACAAAACAAAATCTCCCCCAAAAGATCAACAAGGTTATGCTGTAAAGTAAATGTATAACATTTTCGGTGTGAGAATTTAATACAAAACAAAATTTGATATCAAGAAAACACTATTTTAAACAGATGATACATGTCTAAAATAAAGACAAATATTTCAGAAGTTGTTTTTTCTTTTAGGGATGAAATAAACTCAATAAACAATCATGAAACAGGAAGCTACTGCTCACATATCTTTCATCTTGCTGTTTCACTTGTTTTACCTTGAGATCACTGCATACGATGGAGAGAGAGTAAATTCCAATCAAACTAAGCAACTGACTTCAGACACTTTGACTATTTTGTGTACAAAGGAAGTTTTTTATTCCAACTTGTGACTTTTTATCCTGTTCTTTAATTCTACCACATGATATTCTTTTGTGACTTTTTTATACATTTTTTTGTTTATGTTATCTCGTTCTATTTAGCCTGTCACGGTCAAGTCTGTGCATGATTTATTGCCTGAAAGTATCTAAGGGTTGTTATGCTTATTTGCCATGATAATTTTGTCCCTGAATCTGTTTTTTGTAATCCAAGGTTGATGACAAGGAGAATGAAGAGTAACATTATATTTGTTTGCATTTGGGTTTTTTTTTATTTATTGCCGACAATCAGGAAACGAATTTGGTTTTTAAATTAAGGACTTAAATTTAATAATTTGTATGATCATTACCTCAATGCCCCATTACAGGTTCATTAGATTTTAATTGTTTATGATCCGATTTTTTTCTATTTTTAAGATTCCTCTGTCTTTGAATGGAAGATTTTAAATCTCTTTGGTCAAAGCTGCACTCTTTCCCAACAACTGTATAAAATAAAATAAAGATAATATATATGGCATTGGAAATTGGACATACTTCAATAGATATAAAAAAGCCAACATTACACATCTATACATTTTATATTTTACATGCATACTCGTTTATGCTCACTGTAGAAGCAAATGCACAAGATATTAAAAATGATTCCATAGAATTTTATAACCTGTATACGACCACATGCATCCTTAAACAGATTTTGAGAGATTTTATTCATAACTATGAGGAGATAGATTTTGAAAATTGGGTCAAAATCCAAGATGGCGGCCGTTTCCATGGCAACCAAGAATGCTACAAACTTTTCAAATATAAACAATGACTTTATTTTGACATTACTCATATATATATACAAAAGGAAAAAAACTTTTAACTCAAAAGCAAAACGAAATCACTTCACACATATCCCCCCCCCCTCCAACGGATACAGATTCCTTTTCCATCCTGTTGTTTACTATTTTCTCACTATGGTCTTGTGAATATGGGTTGGGTGGCTAGATATTTTGAACAAATCTTATTTGAAGCCTGCAGGAAAGTAATTTCAGACACTATTTAGAGCATGTTCCCTTCATGACAACTATTTTTTGATGATTTTTGCATTTGATTTTGATTTCTCCCTTTTGACCACACAAGAGTGTAAATCAAATTACATTGACAATTAACTTTTCGGTTGTGTACTTGCTGTCATTCCTCTTAGTTGAGTAATTATTGTGTCATATATTCTATATTATTATATCTTTGAATTGATATTTTATTGTGCATCTACGTATGTTGATTACCTCATATCATAGCCCTTTGTCATGTTTCATTTACAGTTCATTTATGCCACTATGGATAATTATATTTTATGTGCTGTTGCAATTGACTCATGTCTTTCATTACATTTAAGATTCTGTCTTTCTGCTGTATCCTCATGGGATATATTGTTGTGTAATTTTCAAAAGGACCGATAATGGATATTGGATAATATTCAACTACCAATAACAAAGAGGAGACAAATAGCAGTAATAGACAGACAAAATCTTTGACCTCACATTGGATTAAATCGAGACCTCTGCTTTGCCACCCATCGCTTCATCATGAAAAGAAATGGCTCTACCAACCAAGCTAACTACGAGTAGTGCGGTGATGGGTGCCAACACAGAGGTCGTGAGTTCCAATCCCCATGATGGACAAAGATTTTCTCTGCCCATTCCTTGTATCTGTCTTGTCTTTGTTCTTACGGGGGCTTTAATATCTTATTATTATCCTTCACTTTCGACATGCCCCTTCCCACACTGTTAGTATTTACACTTACAGATCCTTGTGTGATTTTCAATACGTCATCACATTCCTCATGGTTTGTTAAGGTAAATGTAAAAATTTAATCTTTTATTGATCATGAGTCTCATTTTACATCATAACTCTCATTTTAAACAACATATCATATTTATTACATGTTTTATAATATGTACAGTGTTGTGATTTTTCTTTACCAGCAGAATGAAATGTAAGCTACTGCATGGAATAATTCAGTTAAAAGAATTCTGTGATGGCAGCTCTGTATAGATTGGTGATCATATTGTTATTTTTCCTCATTTAAAAAGATATTAACGACCACCTAGTTAGGGGTGTGTCTTGAACAGTTAAAAGATCAAATTGTTACAATTTATTATCTTCTTCTAAAATTGATTGTTTTTTTCTTTATCCCTATTTTGCTATTCCTTTTCATGGGGCATGGTTAAATAGATCACATCTTGTCAAAATTAAATACATATAAGAGGAATGTACAATAGATATCATGGGTAAAACCATTGCAAATCGTTATATTCTGTCTTACTTATGAGCAAGCTTTTTAATTTTTGTCGGCCGGTCAGCAGGTACTGCTGGTAGGCTCTACTTCTTCCTTTCACTTCTTTCATTTATCTTTTATCTTGCTATTACCTGTTAATTCACCCTGAAATCACCGCATATGATGGACAGGGCAATTCCAGTGAAACAAACAAACTTAATTTATATGCAAACAGCTTTGAGAATGGTTCTGGTTTGCCAACTATTTTAAACGAGACAAATCAAAGATGTATGCTGGCTTTATTTTGAATTTTTAGATCTACATTAACTTTATATTGTCTTAT
The DNA here is from genome assembly GCA_037039925.1 of Doris montereyensis. Taxonomy (NCBI): domain Eukaryota; kingdom Metazoa; phylum Mollusca; class Gastropoda; order Nudibranchia; family Dorididae; genus Doris; species Doris montereyensis. The sequence continues at coordinate 12,288 of JAXRKP010001724.1, read as the reverse complement.
AAATGTTATCGACAATAGCATAATTTCTAGACATTTTTAAGGGATGTTTAATTCAAGACAGTAGAATTTTCTTCCCTAGATAACAAAATTTGCAGGATTTTTATCCTAGATAACAAAATTTGCAGAATTTTTTTTTCCAGTCCACAACCATCCATGGTCCAAACAGAAGATCTGTTTTCACATTTTATAAGTGGCATAATCTGTTTGTTTTTTTGATTTACTGGGAGTATTTGTTTTGTATGAAAAAATGGCTTTCTCTCATCTCTAAAGAAATACTATAATACTTTTGTAGAAAGTAAAGTAAAAAATATACCAGTGTCTCCAATACCACCGGAATGCTAAGGCGTTGCCGCTTTATTTGGCAAAGGTTTTCCACGCCAGTCATCAAATTCGACCATGTCGTAAGACATTTTTAATATTTAATGAAATTATTGTCTTTGAAAAGTTGTCTGCCCCTGTTTCTGAGGATACTTTTTGTGCCCGCACACGAACCGGTTCACTGACTGTACATCACCTTGTTGTGGTACAACACCTTCTTGTGTGTTGTTGTTGTTGCTATTTTACTACTACAATGTTAACATTATTATCCCAAGTTGTGACAAAAAGATTTCCTCTTCAATATCATGACAATAGACATTTAGCCCATTTTAAAATTTTGATTGTTTTTGTATTGCAATTAGATTTACAAAGGCACAAATTTATATATTATCTGTTTTAAAGTTTAAAAAATAATTCATTTTGCCAATATGTTAATTTCTTAATATCAGTATGTGTTGTTAGTTTTTAGAATGACACTTCTACTCAGTACACTTAGTGTCAATATTAACCATAACCGTACACTGCCCAGACGTACTGAAGTTTGTCTCAGCAACTCAATCCCCAGTATTTTTACAAAACAAAATAATTACCTTTTAACGTGGAAAAAAAGAGATTTAGCATTGAAATAAACTATAGTACTTTACACATTCCCAACATGAGAACTATGACTTCGCATTCAAAAAAGCAATTTTAAAGTATTTTGAAAATAAGATGAAATTTTCTTTATCAAAAAAATTATGTGCTTAGGGAGTTATTGTTGATAAATATGAAAGTTATTTAGATATGGACCTTTGACATGAATTTATCAACAAGCTTGCAAATATTTTTATTTACATTTTGTGTTCAGTGTTTGTGGCAGCTCAAATAAGCAAGAAATATCTCTTGTTAAAAAGGATCAAAGACAGATTTTGAAATGATCAAATAGGTAGAGGGTAGCTTGTGGTTCTGAATTTGGAGAATTACATAGAGTGAAGAAAACAGAAAAAGCTTTACGCTTTAAGAGCTTAACGATTTCTGTCAGATCCTAGAACTTTGAAGTGATTGTATGAATTAGGCAGATAATCAATGCCCTAAGCCTGCATTTATTTTATAATTTTTTAGATTCTAGTTTTTGTAGCATTTATTGTTCTTTGACTGTCATCAGTGTGGTTGAATGCACTTCTATCCATGTGGTTCAAATAAAAATTATTTTGAAAAGAAAATGGAATCTAGTTGTCATCAAAATTTTCATTCTAAAATGCATTAAATGTTAAAATATTCGTCATTCGCTTGTTTGTTTGTTTTCTATTACGATGTCAGTATGTAATTACTTTTGGTTCTAGCATCGTTAGCTCAGTGTAGATGTCCTGGGTTCAAATCCTAGCAATGCTAGGTCCCACTTTTGTGTTTGCTGGGAAGGAACCCGAACATCCTTTCCTTTCCAGAAGGTAATTTATTATAACTTCTTGATGCTATTGAACCAGCAGCGGTAGTCAAGTGGTTAGGCTGCTGGACTTGGGATCAAGAGGTCCCGGTTCAAATCCTTACTTTTTTCTTTCTTTTTTTTTTTTATATGCTATAGAAACTGAAAGAAGTTCTGGCCCTCTGCCTTAACGAGCTTGAACGAAATTTTCTCTACATTATTGTGTTGTGGTGCTTTGCATTGTGGTAAGGGGTTTGAGGACTGTGCTGGGGAGTGGGGTTTTGCGGATGGGGATTCTTTTCTTTCTTGCTCAGGGGGAAATTTCAATGAAACAAAACAATGGCTGTCCACACGTCTAATTAGGCTGTCCACAGGTCTAGTGGTTCTATAGTGACAAAGGCTGTGCACCGGAGAAGTTCTTGTCTTGCTCTGTCCTCCACCTAGACCACCCCAAGCACGTTGAAATCTTTTCTGAATTTATATTTTTTTTTGAGTGAAAATTTGTCTCTTTACAGAGCAGTCCGGACAAAATCAAAAACCCTACACAAAAACATCCCAAGATCACCCTAGTTAGTTGTGATTGTGGCTAAAATCAATTGAAATCAAGTAAAAAAAATCCTCCTGGACCCATTTGTCTTCTCTTCTATATAATATATACATGTATAATAATATGACTGACTTTCTAATGTTACCACGACAAACAGTTAGTGAGGCAAGGGGCATGTGGGAAGTGAAGAAATGACATTAAATAATATTAAATTGCCATAGGAACAAAGGCAGAGACAAATACAAGGAATAGACAGAAAAAAGGTAGATAGCTCAGTTGGTAGCACCCTTTCTTTTGATGGCAGAGGTGGCCAGGGTTGTTGTTTTTTCTGTCTTTTCCTTGTATTTGTCTCATCTTTGTTTCTGTGGGGTTTTCATATTATTTAATGTCATTTCCTTGTATTTGTCTCATCTTTGTTCCTGTAGGGTTTTCATATTATTTAATGTCATTTCCTTGTATTTGTCTCATCTTTGTTCCTGTAGGGTTTTCATATTATTAAATGTCATTTCCTTGTATTTGTCTCATCTTTGTTCCTGTGGGGTTTTCATATTATTTAATGTCATTTCCTTGTATTTGTCATTCCTTGGAGTTTTCATATTATTTAATGTCATTTCCTTTGTATTTGTATCGTCTTTGTTCCATATTATTTAATGTCATTTCCTTGTATTTGTATCATCTTTGTTCCTGTGGAGTTTTCATATTATTTAATGTCATTTCCTTGTATTTGTCTCATCTTTGTTCCTGTGGAGTTTTTTCATCATTTATTTAATGTCATTTCCTTGTATTTGTCTCATCTTTGTTCCTGTGGGGTTTTCATATTATTTAATGTCATTTCCTTGTATTTGTCTCATCTTTGTTCCTGTGGGGTTTTCATATTATTTAATGTCATTTCATATCTATTTAATTATTTAATGTCATTTCCTTGTATTTGTCTCATCTTTGTTCCTGTGGGGTTTTCATGTCATTTCCTTGTATTTGTCTCATCTTTGTTTTCATTTCCTTGTATTTGTCTCATCTTTGTTCCTGTTTCATTTATTTAATGTCATTTCCTTGTATTTGTCTCATCTTTGTTCCTGTGGGGTTTTCATATTATTTAATATCATTTCCTTGTATTTGTCTCATCTTTGTTCCTGTGGAGTTTTCATATTATTTAATGTCATTTCCTTGTATTTGTCTCATCTTTGTTCCTGTGGGGTTTTCATATTATTTAATGTCATTTCCTTCAATGTCATTTTATTTAGTCCATTTCACTCCCCACATGTACGCATTTGTCTTACAACCGTCTTTTCGAATGATAAATGTCAGTGGCCGGAACACTGGTTATCAGCGACATTGAGTTCCCACGGAAGACAGTACACTGTACCATAATTATTTTCAATTGTCATTTCAACTTGTTTGAGTTTGTCTCTATCTTTATTCCTGTGGGGTTTTCTGTAGTAGTAGTAGTAGTTGTAGTAGTTGTAGTAGTAGTAGTAGTAGTAGTAGTTAGTAATAATAATAATTTGTCTGTTTATCTCTGTGTCTGTAAGTCTGACTCTGTCTGTCTGTCTGTCTGTCTCTCTTTCGCTCTTCTCTCTCTCTCTCTCTCTCTCTCTCTCTCTCTCTGTCATCTTCCTTCTCTCTTGTCTCATCTTTCTCTCCTTTCCTTTCTCTCTCGCCTTTCCTCTCTCTCTCTCTCTCTCTCTCTCTGTTGTCTCTCTCTCTCTCTCTTCTCTCTCTCTCTCTCTCTCTCTCTCTCTCTCTCTCTCTCTCTCTCTCTCTCTGCTCTCCTCTCTCTCTTCTCTCTCTCTCTGTCTCTGTCCCTTCTCCCTCTCTCTCTCTCTGTCTCTCTCTGTCTCTTTTCTCTCTGTCTCTGTCTCTGTCTCTCTGTCTCTGTCTCTCTCTCTCTCTCTCTCTCTCTCTCTCTCTCTCTCTGTCTCTCTTTCTCTCTCTCTCTCTCTCTCTCTCTCTCTTATTTAATGTCATTTCCTTTGTATTTCCTTCTTCAATAAAATGCTAGTTTGTGTAGATTTCCACCGTTTTGTGCCTTAGTTAGTTTTTGCGTTTTACCTTTATGTGTTCACTGATGGCAGTGATTTAATTTCAACGATAAATTCAATTCCAATGGAGATCGAAATAAACCATTACGCTGTGTCTACATGGGGCAATGGTTCTCTGTACTTGGTCGTCAATGTGTTGTGGGTCATGCACGTTGTGTGTAGGGTTAACTGAGAATTATTTACTTGGCTTCCCCCTGCTTGCATTTTGTGTGCGTGTGTAGGCAAAGAGACAACGAGAGCACGGGCATTGACAGTCAGAAGATTTGACTGTCCTGATCTATGATCAAAGACCGTTGCCAGAAAGCCGAATTCTGAAAGCAAATTTTATACGTTAAAATCAATGAGTCCCATCGGAGCAGACGTCAACACGATTTGTCGTCTGACTCTCACAATGCACTTCGCGCTTGGCTTTAATTCAACGATCGCACCTCGTTAAAATCGCCACATCTGCAAGGCTGTAGTCGGTACTATTACACTTTCCCGTAGTGTCTTGTAAATTATTCATTTCGACAATTAGCCCAAGCCATCGGCCACAATCCGGTCTAGACTACCCGTCCTCCGAATAGCCAGGCTGTCAAGGGGTGTCGCAATGGAGCTCATCACTATTACCACCTTTGTTATTCCCTTTATTTCTCTACCAGACCCACCATAAAAATTAATCGGTTATTTCGAGGTTTTACGCAGGAATGAAAGTTTTGCTCAAACTCACAAAACAAAGGTTCTTAATCGATATCGGGGCAGGATGGGAGAGAGAGAGAGGGGGAGGGGGGCTCTTTGTCTATTTTTCGATAAAGTAGGTGCTTCTTAAGACCATGTGGTGCTTTTACGAGGGAAAATGATCCCGAGTAAATTATTTACATGTCCAATAGATAGAGTAGAACTATTAAATAAGAATTTCTTATGAATGTAATGTGCTTTGACTTTTTTTTTTCTTTAACTATATTATTATGTCTAGCCTGAAACTGTAAACATAAACATACTGATACTATCTATAACCTTTGTTCGTCAGATTCTCAACCCATATTCTAGAAAGAGGTGATATCGTTATTCAGCTGGTGTTTGCTGCCCACCCCACCCCCACCCCCACCCCCTCAAGGCTATCCACTTTACGAAATGGTTTGAAATCTCTGTCCGTGTCCACGCAGCCTTTATAAGCAACCACAGGAAGAGATAGAGGGGAGAATGTCGTCTTGATGTACACTTCGGGCTCTCAAGCCACGTACAAGACATTTTAGCTGTTCCTTGGATCATCAATGTGTTGTCAGTGGTCGAGTCGCCAGGCTGCCGGACTAAGGAATCATGCTGTGGAGGTTTCGAATCCTAGTCGTCAGGCTGCCGGACTAAGGAATCATGATGTGGAGGTTTCGTCGTCAATCATGATGTAGAGGTTTCGAATCCTAGTCGTCAGGCTGCCGGACTAAGGAATCATGATGTGGAGGTTTCGTCGTCAATCCTAGTCGTGATGTGGAGGTTTCGAATCTAGGCAGGCTGCCGGACTAAGGAATCATGATGTGGAGGTTTCGAATCCTAGTCGTCAGGCTGCCGGACTAAGGAATCATGATGTGGAGGTTTCGTTTCGTCGAATAAGGAATCGTGATCATAGTCGTCAGTCGTCAGCTGCCGGACTAAGGAATCATGCTGTGGAGGTTTCGAATCCTAGTCGTCAGGCTACCGGACTAAGGAATCATGATGTGGAGGTTTCGAATCCTAGTCGTCACGATACTGGACTAAGGAATCATGATGTGGAGGTTTCGAATCCTAGTCGTCAGGTTGCCGGACTAAGTAATCATGATGTGGAGATTTCGAATCCTAGTCGTCAGGCTGCCGGACTAAGGAATCATGATGTGGAGGTTTCGAATCCTAGTCGTCACGCTACCGGACTAAGGAATCATGATGTGGAGGTTTCGAATCTGCTGCCGGACTAAGGAATCATGATGAAGCAAAGCTAGGTCCGGCGGAGCACGAGAAAATTACTCCCCACGCGAAAATAACTCCAGAGTAAAATTGTCGTACGAAAGGATTAACTCCCGCTATTGTAAAATGTACCCCCCGCCCCACGCGCACGAGATAATTGCTCCTCTTATAAAATGCACTCACCCCCCCATTCTTTGTCAGTGTAGAAAGGAAATAATTAATCAGGTCAATGTTAACGGAACGACTTGAGTATCCCTATCCCATCCGCCCTTTCCCTGTCTTTGCAATTTACCTGCTTCAAGTGTTTAAAAATAAGAAAGGGGGGAGGGAGGAGGTTGGTAAAGACACTCCCCAGTGCATATAAACACACACAAACACACACATACATACATACATACGTACACAGAAGAAGATTGAAAGACAGAAATTGGGCCTAGTGACGACAACGTACACATAAAATTAGTGGGAAAAGGAAGGAAGAAGGCTTCGCTCTTTTATTTTCTAGACAGAGTGTCAGCCCAGCAAAAAAAAAAAACATTATTTAAAATAAAAACTACCATCCTGATGATTTACAGGAGGTAAGTTAATATCTATCAACTAATAAGTATCCTGAAAAAAATCGCGCAGTGATCGTGGCAAGCGAAAGAACTCCAGGAGACCTGTTTCTTCCTTCTGTATTGGACACCGACTGGCGTCATATTCATGCATACATGTACATATCAAACATCTTGATTATGAACACTATACTTTACTGTCCCAGAAGTCAAAGCTTAATTATTCACAATACGTGCAATAAATTATCATAACACTTTATTTTCACTCATAGGTAAATCAGATCAACGACTTAAAGTAAATACAATTTCATGCTGGCATGCTTTACTTCAGCCCTTGATGGATATTCTGTAATTTATTAAGCTCCCATTCAAAGACTTCTACTTAACTGCACAGAGTCACGTACCACTGCAAACTGCGTCTCCATTCTCCTTGTTTTTAAACAACAAAAAGCTTAAATAATCTGATCAATATGTTTTGATAATTCTATTCTTCTTCCTGATTTTCTACTACAGTTGGCCTAATGATTGCAATCATAAACTATAACTATAACTCACGCAATACAATCTGAGCTACCACACAAACTGTGTTGATAACGATGGTGATAAATCATAACAATAAGGATAAAGATGATGAAAATGATGATGGTGATGATGATGAGGAGGAGGAGGATAACGAAAGTAACAATGTCATTAATGATAAAATAATATATGGGGTACGGATTAATTTTGTAATTGGCATTATTATAGAAGTTAGCCCAGAGCAAATATTGTTTGTCTAAATTACAACATGTTTGTATTATTTGTTCTCCAAAAATGATAAAATATTTTTTAAAAAGTAATGAATGAAACAATAAATAAATAAACAAATAAATACTTAAATGAGTAAAATAAATTAATAAAGAAATAGACATAAGCACTTTTATTGCGTGAGGTTTATCAAGGTTTAGCTGTAAAATTACATGTGATAATTGAGTTTTTGTTTGCCCTTTTCAACAAGTGTATCAGCATCTTTCAATTTAGGTGTGGAAGAAATTATTCTATATAGGCACGCAATTATTTTAGACCAGGCAGTATAGGTGTATGCGTCAGATTGCCTTTGGCGTACGTGGATATACGTTAATAAACACACGTTTCAACTAAAGGAAACATTCAAATAAATCCAACACGATATAAATATATATACCTACTGAGGGACAAAATTGTTCCTTAAGCCAAGTATTCTCGGGAGTAAATTTGACTAGACAAATTTCGCGTGAGGGGAGTAAATTTCACTGGACAAATTTCGCGTGAGGGAGTAAATTTTGGTTTGCTGCAGGAGGTAAAAAGGCGTACATCGGTTTGCCTCCGAAGTAAAAATATCGTCTGCCTACATTACTCAGGAGTAAATCTCTCGTGGATTATTTTTTCGTATTACCCCGGCGTCGTGTTCCTTGCGAAAGACACTTAACACGCTCAACCCATGTGCAAATGGGTACAAGCACCAGCTTGGGAGTAAAAAATTCGTCAGACTAGCGTCCTGTCCAGGAATTAATTACTATCACCTGTTCCGTTTCACACTATATAAACTGGGATAAGCCCCGGCTCTACGGGCCGTAACGGCCTAGAAGGAATGTCTTTTTTTCCTCAGCAATAGGGCTTGTGTTTGATCGATCCTACTTGTAATCAATATAAGAGGTGGACGGATATCATCATTCAATGAAATAACAGTTACATTAATTGCCTGTCTACACTGGTGTTCGAATCTTGAACCTCTGCCTTGGGACATTTGGAGTAAGCTTCTATCATGTCCGTGACCATTATCGCATCACAAAATAATAAGGCTGAGTGCTGGAGAGATGAGTTCACTGTTAATATGATTATTTCCTCTTTTTATTTTTCCAGATGTAGTTTCAGTGAATGCCTGCACATTGGTGATGCTTATACAGTTTTGAAAATAAATGTCACATCTTCAGTTATGTAGAAAGACAACATCATCTTAGAAACAGTGGTTATCCCCTTAAAAATGTATGAGGGAAAAATAGGACCAGGTCTACGTGATCGTAACAATAATATCGGTTTTCAATTTTCCTATTTTTGGTGAGAAAAGAGCTCCACGCTGGATTCTCCTTTTGCCAGTCCTGTGAGACTGTTCACACCGACACCCTCCCCCCCCTTTCCCCCTTCTCAACGCTTGCATGTATAATTCCCTGTACTTCCGGATTCTTCTCTGTCCCCCAACGGGACGTCATCTCAACGTTTATCCTCTCACAAGACACGCTCGAGTTTGCTGGTGCTAATTTTCATAATGTCTCGGGAATTTCCACAAATTTCAAAGCCAGTTCCGAGACTAATGAAGTTAAAGGAAACTTGTCACTTTAGACTATTTCACCCAGCTTCCTTTTCTCTCTCCAAGGAGAGTTTCCTTTCAATGTTTCTTATCAGGAATTTGTATTATCTTCTTCTTGTTGTCTGTCGTCATTGTTCTATTTTGTGCTTATCAATGCCTGTATGCTGCGTTGGAAAAAAAAAATTTCTTTTATTGTTCTTCTTATTATGCTTCTAGCTTGCTTCGTCTTCTAACTTCACACCACGAGTCTGATTCAAAGCTAAACTGGATTGCTGGAATACGGCCAGAGACCCAGAATCCATTATCAGGCGCTAATCTTGTTTGTACTGATTCCCATAAGGGACTCACACTTTGTGTGAATAAATATTTTATAGAACGTGGCAGGAGAAAGTGAAAGCACACGACATAGAGAAATGAAAGAGGTTACGAATAAAGCAATAAAGAGACCTAGAGATACAATGTGGAAGAGAGTATCAAAGCAGTAGAGAGAAAATGAGTGAGACAAGCAGACAGACAGAGGCAGAGAAGCTCGAGATAGAGACAGATAGATAGATAAAGAGAGAGAGAGAGAGAGAGAGAGAGAGAGAGAGAGAGAGAGAGAGAGAGAGAGAGAGAGAGAGAGAGAGAGAGAGAGAGAGAGAGAGACAGACAGAGAGAGAGAGACAGACAGAGAGAGAGAGACAGAGAGAGAGACAGAGAGAGAGAGAGACAGAGAGAGAGAGAGAGAGAGAGAGAGAGAGAGAAAGAGAGAGAGAGAGAGAGAGAGAGAGAGAGAGAGAGAGAGAGAGAGAGAGAGAGAGAGAGAGAGAGAGAGAGAGAGAGAGAGAGAGAGAGAGAGAGAGAGAGAGAGAGAGAGAGAAGAGAGAGAGACAGAAAGACAACAGAGAGATAATGGATACCCAGTGGATGTAAAAAGCCAGAATTATCCTCACAGCAATGTGTCACATTTAATTAATTGCGTAGCGTGAATAAGGGGAAATGTGATGCATTTGTCTCTTATTTCTGTATCGAATCAATGCTTTTCAAAACCTGCTGCTTTCACAAGGCAAGGTGTTTTCAAAGGAAGGAAATGATACAAAATTAATAAGGCTTTTTCGTCTCGCATATGATATCAAGGAATATTTCATTAAAACGACAATTCTAAAGGCCTCTTGGAAAATGAAAATGGTGATGATTATTGTAATATTTCATTTGCTTTTGATTTTTTAATTGATTTTTTGTGGGGGTTTTTGTGAGTCATTTTGGCTTACACTGCCAGAAACGTTTTCTGCTTCAAACCATCGTGTTTGCTATTGAAAGTGATCAGAGCGAGGTTCCATAGAGGAGGAAAAGAAGATAAGATAAAGTTCCTGGCAACTCGAATAGAGATTTTGGTTCTTTCCTGATTTTTCAGTATGAGTTTTATTGTCTGATGACTTTAAAAATGTGGCAACATTGCATTTCTTTCGTGATTTTTTAGTATGAATTCTGTTGTCTGATGTCTTTAGAAATGTGGCAAAATTGCATTCCGTTTATTTTGTAATCTGTTGACCAGTTTGTGTGTATGTCTTTACCTTCTTCGTTGGCAGAACTGTATTTTGTCCTAACAACACATTTGATTTTTTTTTTTTAATTTAAATCATTTATCAGATTTACAGTCGCCAATTGGCCTGTCTCAAGAAAAGATTTATAACCAAATTCGGTCTACATTTATCACAAAATGTCACTTGCATTCAATTATCCTAGCTTCTTTAGTGGTGGTTGCTGAGAGCTACGAATTGATCCTACTTCCTCTTAATTCACATTCACCCTAAAATCGCTTCATAATATGGTGTACGAGATGAATTTCAATTAACCAGTAGAATTTTCCGTAAAGAATAATACTAATATGTCATCCAAAGCCCATGTGGCTAAAGCTATATGATAGAATGCATGAATGCATTAGGGCAAAAGAGCCCCACCTCAAAATGTTTTTTTCCACGTTTCTTATAAGTTTTCATGGATTAGAAAGCCTTCTACTCCTGCTCTAGCTCTAACCTTTACATCTACTCTTGAGAAGATTAAAGCATGATTTGGTCCTATATCTTTTCTATACCTCATCTTTTTTTCGTTGTTTCTATTAAAGAATTTTGTCTAATTCTTCAGCTAATTCTAATATAATACATTTCTTCTCTAGTCACACCAGCCCATTGTCATGAATATGAAATCACAGTGACACTGGTTCAAGATCCTGGTTGGTTCAAGGCTGGTGGGTTGTAGGGGCGTTTTTTCATGACGTTTTACTCTTAGGCTGCGAACGCCGTGTCTTCAGTCTCCCAGTTTTCACACTGGGAATCACTCTCATTCTCAACTTGCATAATCAATTGGTGGGAGCTCTAACTAATCTCTAGTCGACGTCGGGGTGGTACCAAACGACTCTCCCTTCATCTTCTTGGCAATCTCATGACGATTTCGATTATATTTTACTGCAACAGTAAAATCACTCCCGTTTTTCACCTGTCACCAAATCCGCTCAACGTCACAGGGTTTAAATTTTTTAAACAACACAGTACAATATCGCAATTCCAACATCTTTGTTGTAAACTTTTGCTCAAATATCTGTTGTTTTTTTTTACTTCATACCAGTGCAGCAACCCGCTCACGAAACGGGAAAACGGATATTGTGTTCCTGTTACGAACCTTCGTCTGCTAGATTTAGATCTAGATCTATCTAAACCTAGGGCTGCTGATAGACAATGCGAAATGACAACAAATCCATCCCAATCCCTGAACTCCCCCCCCCCCACATCCTACCTGCCTCACCACCCCGCTAGTTCCCCCTATTCACCACCCCTTAACCATTCAGCTAGATCTATCTTATCTCTGAGAACATATACAATACTTAAGTATATATTGCCTTTTGACTGTTCGAGTTCGATTTGCCATACTACATGTACGATCTACGTAAATCGAAATACCCTTGTAAGCGAATTAGATAGATCTAGATTCATCTCAACTCTAGATGTGTATTTCAGCTGCAAACAACTTAAGATCTCTGAAGATGTTTACAGTTTCTAAGTCAGCATTACAGACGACTTGACCTAAGCGGCCAGTCAGTGGTCATATCCGGTCATGAAAAAAATGAATCGATGTTTTAGATCCATTGAGGCCTACAATGTAAGATTCGATGAGTAAATAAATTACAAAAAAGGGTATAAAACACCCTTTAA
>JAXRKP010001723.1:95000-98403 GCA_037039925.1 Doris montereyensis | reverse complement strand
TGGACATCTGTCAACAGCATTTGATACAACATATCAGAAACGAATTAGTGTGAACATTCTTGAAAGACTCCTCGTGTAGCAGAAGATGAAACTGCACATTATTTACCACCTGCTTTGTGATAACAATATTACTTTGTAAAAATTAAAGAGGGAACGAAACGAACAGACGTTTCATGAGTAAAGCTTCGGTGAACACCAACAAGCTGTACAGCCTAAGTCGGTAACACCACAAGTCGTGGACAGCACTAGAGTCATCCTATTTATCATATACTACCTTGACCATGCCCTCAGAGGTCAGTGTGCGTAATCAAAACACAAACCAAAATGGAATTAGAGAACGAGATGTTCCGACAGAAATAATAGTAGCGCCGAGCACATAAAATTTTATAGTGAGAAAGATCAACAGGGACATCAATGAAATTGACGCGAAAACTTACAACCATAAGAAAGGTACAGCGCATGGACAGAATCATCATCAAAGAAAAGTCGGGGATTAACTAGCTAGGAGAAGCAAAAGAAGATATCTCGAACATGGGATTAACGTCTGTTCAAGTGTTAGCCTTTCACAAAATTAACAAGTCATTTGGAGCCGGGGTGAGACATGGACAACTCTCCTTGTAAATGTCTAATAAGTCCTCATAGGCGTATTGCTTTTACCAAACACACCTAACAAAAAGCCCCAAAACGACCTGACCCAAAACGATTATGGCCCACCAACATTAAACAACCGCCCTTAAAAGGATTCCAGCAAGCACACTAAAATTAAAATCAACAAATCGACCTCGGAACCAATACGAGACATCGCACAAAAACAGAACATTGTGATGGTTTGCCTTTCAATCGGCCGAGATAAGGATATGCGGGCTCAAGGTTGTGCAACAGTTCCTGAATGGCAATGCTAGCGGAGGACGCTAAAGGCAATTGAAAGTATTTACATACTCTACATTACTCTCCTTTGTTTGTTAGAGTTTTTCATACTAAACTGCAGTCATTGTGGACCCATTTCATGTCAACCCTTTTATATATCCCTAGCATTTCTTTACCATACACTTCTCTCCTCTCTCTCTCTTCTCTCATTCTGCTGTCTCTCCTCTCTCGCTTCTCTCTCATCTCATCTCCTCTCTCCATCTCTCTCTCTCTCTCTCTCTCTCTCTCTACGTCTCTTCTTCTCTCCCGCTCTGTCTCGCTGTCTGCTGTCACTCACTCTCTCTCACTCGTCTCTCTCTCTTACTCTCATCTCTCTCTCTCTTCGTGCTCATCTCCTCTCTCTCTGCTCCTCATCTCTCTCATCCTCGTTCTTCTCTCTATCATGCTCTCTCTCTCTCTCATCTCTTCTCTCTCTCTCTCTCTGTACTCCTCTACTACTCTCTCCTCTCATCTCTCTCTCCCTCTCCCTCTCTCCATCTCCCTCCTCCCTCTCTCTCTCTCTCTTCGTCTCTCTCTCTCTCTCTCTCTCATCTCTCTCTCTCTCCTCTTCTCTCTTCTCCTACATCTCTCCTCTCTCTCTCTCTACCACTCTATCCTCTCCCTATTCTATCTCTATACCTATCTATCTATCTAGACCATACTCATCTCTCTCTCTCATACTCACTTCTCTCTCTCTCTCTCTTCCTCTCTCTCTCCTCTCTCTTCTACTCTCTCTCTCACTCTCGCTCTCTTCTTCTCTCTCTTCTCTCTCTCTCTCGCTCAGTCGCATGTCGTCTGTCAGCTGTCACTCTCTTCTCTCCTCTCTCTCTCTCTCTCTCTCTCTCCTCTCTCTTCTCTCTCTTCTCTCTCACGTCCATCTCTCTCACTCTCTCACTCTCTGTGCTCTTTCTCTTCTCTCTCTCTCTACTCTCTCTCATCTCTTCTGTCTCTGTCTCTCTCTCTCTCACTCCTCTTCCCTCCTCCCTCTCTCCCCTCTCTCCCTCTCTCCTCTCTCTCTCTCTTACTTCCCTCTCTCTCTCGATCTACTCTCTCCAATTCTATCTGCTCACTCTCTCTCTCTCTCTACTCTCTCTCTCTCTATCTCTCTCTCTACTCTCTCTTCTCTCTCTCTCACTCTACACTCTTCTCTCTCTACTACACTATCTATCTATCGTATCTATCTAGATCTATCTATCTAGATATATAGATATTATATATATATATATTATATATATTACTTTATTACCTATAATATTATAATATATATAATATCTTTCTCTCTCGTTTTCTCTCTCACTTCTTCTAATCCGTTCATCGTCAATCAATCAAATCAATCTTATTTATCTATCTCTCTATATGTGGCTATACAGTGACTTGTTCAATAGATTGATATAGACGTCTCAGGGCGCAGACGCTAACAGGCAGGATTCAAGCAGGCCCGTTCACTCACCAGATCACGTATGCTCACTTACGTGTTATAATTGAAACAATCAATTGAATGTATAATTACCCCGCTTTAGTTCTCCAGAATTAATAATTTCAATAATAACTAACGTCAACACTTTGATCGGAATGGAATTGAAAAGATGTCGCCGCGAGGTTAACATACTTTGGGCAAGTGTCACTAGAAGCAAAACTGGGGCAAACGGACCAGCGATATCACAGCGCCAGACAATTGAGAAGGCTCTGAGAGCAATACTTAGAACCCTACAAACCATTATTCTGTTTGTTTCATTGAAATTTACCCTGTCCCAACCTTTGCGGTGATCTCAGTGTGCATTAAGAGGAAACCAGCTACGATGAAAATGATAAATGAAAAGAAGGAGCAAGGAAATGAGAAACTAGGAGCCTCACCATAGCACCGCGCCCGATCAGCTCGCCCGCCCCTAAGATCGACTTTTTGGAATTCTACAAACCGCAATCCTTACAAGCTCAAAACCCGTATTTTCAAACAGAAAAACATAAAACCAGTCCCTTCTAGTATGTCTAGTGAAACATGACGCACTACTAAAACAACCCACATAAGAAAACTATTCAAACAATGTATTAAGCAGATACCTGAGATAAATCCACTACACACCAAAATGGTTTGCATAAAATACTATAAATGAAGAACTTTTGGGAACAAAGACACATCAAGAGCCGCGATATGGAGTACACCATTAATGAGAGTGGAAATGGGGATGGCTTGGACACACCCTTTAAAAATCATCAAGCGAACAAGCAATGTCTGGCCTAGAAGAGTGTCCACGAGCGAAGAGAGAGATCGAGGAGACAAAAAACAACATGGAGGGAGGTCCAACCTGCGAGGAAGCTGGGCGGCTGGGCCTTTCCTGGAATCAGATAGAAGATGGTGGTGCAGGACAGAGTGGAGCAGAGAGACTCATTACGATCTATGCCTCACCCGGGGTACAAAGGTATAAGTCAAGTTACATAAGCCCAAATCACCAAGAAACGAATAAAATGCAGATGATTCCCCAATGGGTGGGAAAATTAA
>JAXRKP010001723.1:90000-92500 GCA_037039925.1 Doris montereyensis | reverse complement strand
CTTATGTTTTCATTTATAAGGTTTAAAGATGCGCCAATTGTAACAGAAGATTGCATTCAATCGTAATGCTATTTACCTGGACATATGATAGAGTTGAGCTGATCAACGAGGGTTATGAGATCAGTGTCTGAGTTGACTCTAAAAAAGGAATTAACTGTGGCACCAAGCAGCCTCAGTTCCAAGTTGCCAATTTGTGCTGGTGTTCCGTCATTGCCAAAAGCTACAGGAATGACATTTACACCGTTGCTTCTAGCTCTGTTTGCTTGAAACTGTCACACATGGAAATAGAATGCAAGCATAAGAAATATTCCTGTTCTCTAAAGCTGAATAAATCTACACACACACACACACACACACATGAATACACACAAAATTCACTTTGACCGTTTATAACTCAGTAGCCACTGAACCCACAACCGCTACATTTCACAAATACATTTCAAATTGCCTGCTTTAGATTCTTATATATATATAAGCATTTGTTGATAGGTCACTAAGAGAAACCATATTTTGCATGTAGGCTTTAAATCCTCCCCAAATGCCAAATGTAACGTTGAATACATACTACACACATACACACACACACACATGAATACACACACACATTCATATATACATACATACATACATATTATACATACAGTTATATCTATATCTATATCTATATATATATATATATCTTTATATTTATATATATATATATATATATATATTATATATATATTATATTGATAGGCCACTAAGAGAAACCATATTTTGCACGTATGCTTTAAATCATCCCCAAATCGATTTTGTTTGAGAAAATGTTCTGCCAAACGTAACGTTGAATTAATGTAAATTTCATTATTTCCTCGTCTTTGTAAATCATTTTCATTCAGCTAGCCCATTATTTCGAACAAGTTATATCAGGCAACTAAAAAGTTGGAATGTACGTAAACTTTCACGTCTACCTGCGTAACCTGAGAAATGATTAATAACTCGATCTAATAATCGTACTTCATACGAGCTGGGGTGTAATAAACATGTTCTTTTAAAAGTATATAGTATCATATAGTATGATAAGATATGATGTCCATGTTTGTCTCTATGATAAAGGAATGATATGTGAAACAAATAAAATGATCAATAGATGTAATATCTACGATATAGATTATTACATAAGTGATCAATTGAACACACCGATTTCCTAGGTGTACATACCGTGGTAGTTAAAATATTTGCACTCGGTCGATCCACCAATAGAATGACATACTTCTCAGAGCCAGCCCTGCCTGAGTTCAAGTGAAGATCTACGGCAGAATTGAGACCACTGGCTATGTTGTTATTTCCATACTCTGGGATAAAGTTCAAAGAAGACAGGAGGCTTGGCTGTAAAGACAAAAAATACATCTTTCATATTTTTTCTTTGAAGTTTTTGATTGTTCACAACAATATTTATATAACAACATTAATATCACCTAGATAACTGCTACTACTTCTAACACTAATATCATTTTTGCTTTAATATTAATATAGCTTCCGAGCTACTAAACTTGTAGCTCGTGTGGCTATTTCTACTAGTGTTGCTACTTCTATCACAATTACTACTACAGCTGCTACTACTACTACTACTGCTACTACTACTACTACTACTACTACTACTACTACTACTACTACTACTACTACTACTACTACTACTACTACAACTACTACTATTACTACTACTACTAATATAATAATATTACTACTACTGCTATTACTACTATTAGTGACACTACTACTACTACTACTACTACTACTACTACTGGTACTACTACTACTACTACTACTAATAATACTAATACTACTACTACCACTACCACTCAACCTACTGCTACTACTTCTACTACTACCACTACTACTACTACTTCCACTACTACTACCACTACTACTACTACTACTACTACTACTACTACTACTACTTCTATTTACTACTACTACTACTACTACTACTACTACTACTACTACTACTACTACTACTACTACTACTACTACTACTACTACTACTGCTACTATTTTCTTTCTTGATCAGCTTCCATTTTACCTTCCAGTGTATGGGTTTTAGATGCCGGAAATGATCTTTCTCCAGGCTGCCCTGTCCTGACATTTTCTGTTTCCTTCCGTGAAAGTTAAATTTCTTTTCGTTAATGGCTCTTTTATATCTACTTCCCACTTTCTCCGAGGTCTGCCTTTTGGTATTTTACCTTGAGTTTTAGCACTGTATACTGATTTAGCTATTCTATTGTCATTCATTCTGTTAACATGCCCAAACCATCTCAGTTGATTCATTTCTATCTTAGTTTTTATGCTATCTGTTTTGGTTTGATCTCTTATTGTTGTGTTTTTGATTTTGTCTCTTTTAGTTGTCCCTACTACTCTTCTTAGATATTTCATTTCGGCTGCCTGCACTCTCCTATATTCCCTACTGTCTAATGTCCAGGTTTCACTGCCATAGAGGAGAGTAGGACAACAAACTGTGTTG
>JAXRKP010001723.1:67500-82500 GCA_037039925.1 Doris montereyensis | reverse complement strand
CCACCGTTTGGATTTGGTCTTTGGGTACTGACGGCGTCATCGATGGCCACCACGATGTCAGCAAATCCCTGGCAAGCTGGGGAATAAAGGACGTTTAAGAAAATTTCAAGTAGAATAGGAAACAATTCCAGGAAACCGAGAAAATGCGCTTTTAAGTTTTTACGTTTTTAAAAGTCTTATTTCGCTCTCAAGTCTTTATCAATTTGAAACATTTTTTTTAATGATGCTTAAGGTATATACTTTTTCACAAGCTGTCGTGAATGGGTGAAAAACGTAGTGGTATAGTGATTTGCAAACTTAAAATCTGTGTAACGGAATGCCGGGCTAAAGATGAAGCGAAGGTAAGGGATAGGGAGAGACTGAACGGTCAGCTTGCAGATTATGAAACGGATTGTAAAGTCAAGCTATGCATGTTACAGGTCGACTGGTTTGACTACGCTAATTGGATAAGAAGGAAATATCCGCTAGTGATGGAGTAAGGTCTGATCAGTGTTATTATATTGATTTCGATATATTTATTTACATGGGTTAATCAACAAATATGTTTGCTTATCAAACCACAATAAACAAAAGATTGCATTTGATTCTGAAGTGAACAGAACGATAAAGGGGTAATTGTTTTGCTTTTACACGTTTATGATAAGAGAGAGAGAGAGAGAGAGAGAGAGAGAGAGAGAGAGAGAGAGAGAGAGAGAGAGAGAGAGAGAGAGAGAGAGAGAGAGAGAGAGAGAGAGAGAGAGAGAGAGTGAGAGAGAGAGAGAGAGAGAGAGAGAGAGAGAGAGACAGACAGACAGACAGACAGACAGACAGACAGACAGAGAGAGAAAAGAGAGAGAGAGAGAGAGAGAGAGAGAGAGAGAGAGAGAGAGAGAGAGAGAGAGAGAGAGAGAGAGGAGAGAGAGAGAGAGAGAGAGAGAGAGAGAGAGAGAGAGAGAGAGAGAGAGAGAGAGAGAGAGAGAGAGAGAGAGAGAGAGAGAGAGAGAGAGAGAGAGAGAGAGAGAGAGAGAGAGAGGAGAAACAAGAAAGATATATATAGATATAGATATATATTTATATATATATATATAGATATATATATATATTGGGATATATATATATATTATTAAAACAGACAGAGAGAGAAGAGACAGAGAGAGAGAGAGAGAGAGAGAGAGAGAGAGAGAGAGAGAGAGAGAGAGAGAGAGAGAGAGGGAGGGAGGGAGGGAGATATATATAGATAGATATAGAGGGAAAGAGAGGGAGGGATATAGATATATATATATATATATATATATATATATATATATATGTGAGGAGAGAGAGAGAGAGAGAGAGAGAGAGAGAGAGAGAGAGAGAGAGAGAGAGAGAGAGAGAGAGAGAGAGAGAGAGAGAGAGAGAGAGAGAGAGAGAGAGAGAGAGAGAGAGAGAGAGAGAGAGAGAGAGAGAGAGAGAATGAGAGAGAGAGAGAAAGGGGGAGGCAGAGAATTTAATTTTTATTGTTTCACTGCTCTTTTCAGGCCAAATCAGGATAAGGAGTGAAGGATAAAAGGGCGTGAACTGATATTGAATGAACCGTAACACAAAAGCAGAAGAGGGGAAAAAGAAAGTTAAAGCAATGACAGAATGGTGAAAGGTGTTCTGACACGCAGCACCGTCCAATCACGACAAAGGTCTGGGAAGATCAGTTGGCGGGGGATAGCCCAGGTTCTGCCCGGAGAGAACACTTTGCGCTGTGAAGAAATTATGATCGTAACGGATAGAAAAACACAATTTTCTACGAAATGCCTCGGAATCTACTGTGTGCTTTTTAAGACCGTTTAGGCATATAGAATATAGATATCAAAATAGCCAAAAATCCTAATACTCGTCATGCGGGCGACAAATGTTTCCTCTTGGGCATTCGATGCATGATAGAAATATCAAAAACAGTTCTTGATTCCCGATAATCTGATCTAATTCACAGGTTAGATTTATTAAGTTGTCATAGGTTGTTTGTTTTCTTTTGAATTTTTGTGGGGTGTGGTAGGCTTATATGTGACAAATATGTAAATAGAATAATACCTTTTAGTGTCTCGTATAATATACTTTTTCTGGCTGTTTTTCATTAGAACTTCATTTGTTTGTTTTCTAAAGTATGCATACAGAGGCGTTGTAGCTAAACCGTAGGGCTTGTAATCACGAGGACACTGGTTCAAACCCCACTGCTGGTACTTGAGGGTTTTTTTTTCCCAACGTTGTACTCTTAGGAATGGTACTTTACTCTCTTCATTTGACTCAGGTGTGAATGAATACCCAGCTAAAGATAACGAAAGATCTTGTCAGTGTTAATACGTGCTACTGTATTGTATGCTCCCTTAGGAGTTCACATTGACTTTACATGAAATGACTTGTTGGGGGATGAATGATGTACAATTAGTGAGCCTGTGCTTGTGTGGTGATATGGACTATAAACCCACCTTTATATTTATCTTTATATTGTTTTAAAAATTACGATTAGGGCTATAAAACATGAGCGGTACTAAGATAAAAATATAATTATACTAAGATGAAGACAAAGGATGATAATGATGATGATGATGATGATGATGGTGATGATGATGATGAGGATGATGGTGATGATGATAATGATGATGATGATATTTGCTAAATTGTTGGGTTACTATTAGATGTAGCAGGTGCTGTCGTGCTTATTGCAGGTGCTGTCGTGCTTGTTGCAGGTGCCGCCGTGGTCGTTGATGGTGCTTCGGTGAGTGTTGATACCACTGTAAGATAAGATAAGATAAGATAAGATAAGATAAGATAAGATAAGGTAAGATAAATAAGATAAGATAAGATAGATAAGATAAGATAAGATAAGATAAGATAAGATGAACTAAGATACAACTTTATTGTCTAAGAAGTGGCACATTGCTTTGGTGTTACATTACATTGAATGCAATATGAAATATAAAACACTTATATTATACATAAATTATTCTTTACACAACATATGTAAGCATTGGTGATTGACATATGCATAACATAAAATAATAATAATAATAATAATAATAATAGTAATAATATTCATAATAACAATAATAATAATTATAATGATAATTATAATGATAATTATAATAATAATAATAATAATAATAATAATAATAATAATAATAATAATAATAATAATAATAATAATAATAATAATAATAATAATAATTATAACAATAATAATAATATTAATAATAATAATAATAACAATAATAATAATAATAATAATAATAATAATAATAATAATAATAATAATAATAATAATAATAATAATAATAATAAATAATAATAATAATAATAATAATAATAATAATAATAATAATAATAATAATAATAATAATGATGATGATAATAATAATAATGATGATGATGATGATGATGATGGTAATAATAATAATAATAATAATAATAATAATAATAATAATAATAATAATCATGATGATGATGATGATGATGATGATGATGATGATGATGATGATGATGATGATGATGATGATAACAATAATAATAATAATAATAATAATAATAATAATAATAATAATAATAATAATAATAATAATAATAATAATAATAATAGCAATAATAATTAATAATGAAAATGATAATGATAATGATAATGATAATGATAATGATCCTGAAGAAGAAGAAGAAGAAGAAAGAAGAAGAAGAAGAAGAAGAAGAAGGAAGAAGAAGAAGAAGAAGAAGAAGAAGAAGAAGAAGAAGAAGAAGAAGAAGAAGAAGAAGAAGAAGAAGAAGAAGAAGAAGAAGAAGAAGAAGAAGAAGAAGAAGAAGAAGAAGAAGAAGAAGAAGAAGAAGAAGAAGAAGAAGAAGAAGAAGAAGAAGAAGAAGAAGAAGAAGAAGAAGAAGAAGAAGAAGAAAGAAGAAGAAGAAGAAGAAGAAGAAGAAGAAGAAGAAGAAGAAGAAGAAGAAGAAGAAGAAAGAAGAAGAAGAAGAAGAAGAAGAAGAAGAAGAAGAAGAAGAAGAAGAAGAAGAAGAAGAAGAAGAAGAAGAAGAAGAAGAAGAAGAAGAAGAAGAAGAAGAAGAAGAAGAAGAAGAAGAAGAAGAAGAAGAAGAAGAAGAAGAAGAAGAAGAAGAAGAAGAAAGAAGAAGAAGAAGAAGAAGAAGAAGAAGAAGAAGAAGAAGAAGAAGAAGAAGAAGAAGAAGAAGAAGAAGAAGAAGAAGAAGAAGAAGAAGAAGAAGAAGAAGAAGAAGAAGAAGAAGAAGAAGAAGAAGAAGAAGAAGAAGAAGAAGAAGAAGAAGAAGAAGAAGAAGAAGAAGAAGAAGAAGAAGAAGAAGAAGAAGAAGAAGAAGAAGAAGAAGAAGAAGAAGAAGAAGAAGAAGAAGAAGAAGAAGAAGAAGAAGAAGAAGAAGAAGAAGAAGAAGAAGAAGAAGAAGAAGAAGAAGAAGAAGAAGAAGAAGAAGAAGAAGAAGAAGAAGAAGAAGAAGAAGAAGAAGAAGAAGAAGAAGAAGAAGAAGAAGAAGAAGAAGAAGAAGAAGAAGAAGAAGAAGAAGAAGAAGAAGAAAGAAGAAAGAAGAAGAAGAAGAAGAAGAAGAAGAAGAAGAAGAAGAAGAAGAAGAAGAAGAAGAAGAAGAAGAAGAAGAAGAAGAAGAAGAAGAAGAAGAAGAAGAAGAAGAAGAAGAAGAAGAAGAAGAAGAAGAAGAAGAAGAAGAAGAAGAAGAAGAAGAAGAAGAAGAAGAAGAAGAAGAAGAAGAAGAAGAAGAAGAAGAAGAAGAAGAAGAAGAAGAAGAAGAAGAAGAAGAAGAAGAAGAAGAAGAAGAAGAAGAAGAAGAAGAAGAAGAAGAAGAAGAAGAAGAAGAAGAAGAAGAAGAAGAAGAAGAAGAAGAAGAAGAAGAAGAAGAAGAAAGAAGAAAGAAGAAGAAGAAGAAGAAGAAGAAGAAGAAGAAGAAGAAGAAGAAGAAGAAGAAGAAGAAGAAGAAGAAGAAGAAAGAAGAAGAAGAAGAAGAAGAAGAAGAAGAAGAAGAAGAAGAAGAAGAAGAAGAAGAAGAAGAAGAAGAAGAAGAAAGAAGAAGAAGAAGAAGAAGAAGAAGAAGAAGAAGAAGAAGAAGAAGAAGAAGAAGAAGAAGAAGAAGAAGAAGAAGAAGAAGAAGAAGAAGAAGAAGAAGAAGAAGAAGAAGAAGAAGAAGAAGAAGAAGAAGAAGAAGAAGAAGAAGAAGAAGAAGAAGAAGAAGAAGAAGAAGAAGAAGAAGAAGAAGAAGAAGAAGAAGAAGAAGAAGAAGAAGAAGAAGAAGAAGAAGAAGAAGAAGAAGAAGAAGAAGAAGAAGAAGAAGAAGAAGAAGAAGAAGAAGAAGAAGAAGAAGAAGAAGAAGAAGAAGAAGAAGAAGAAGAAGAAGAAGAAGAAGAAGAAGAAGAAGAAGAAGAAGAAGAAGAAGAAGAAGAAGAAGAAGAAGAAGAAGAAGAAGAAGAAGAAGAAGAAGAAGAAGAAGAAGAAGAAGAAGAAGAAGAAGAAGAAGAAGAAGAAGAAGAAGAAGAAGAAGAAGAAGAAGAAGAAGAAGAAGAAGAAGAAGAAGGAAGAAGAGAAGAAGAAGAAAGAAGAAGAAGAAGAAGAAGAAGAAGAAGAGAAGAAGAAGAAGAAGAAGAAGAAGAAGAAGAAGAAGAAGAAGAAGAAGAAGAAGAAGAAGAAGAAGAAGAAGAAGAAGAAGAAGAAGAAGAAGAAGAAGAAGAAGAAGAAGAAGAGGAAGGAATGGAGAAGAAGAAGAAGAAGAAGAAGAATGAAGAAGGAGGAACTTAGAAGAAATAAATCAAGAGATGGAGGAGGAGGAGAAGAAGAAGAAGAAGAAGAAGAAGAAGAAGAAGAAGAAGAAGAAGAAGAAGAAGAAGAAGAAGAAGAAGAAGAAGAAGAAGAAGAAGAAGAAGAAGAAGAAGAAGAAGAAGAAGAAGAAGAAGAAGAAGAAGAAGAAGAAGAAGAAGAAGAAGAGAAGAAGAAGAAGAGGAAAAAAGAAGACGAAGAATAGGAATTGTAATAATAATAATAATAATAATAATAATAATAATAATAATAATAATAATAATAATAATAATAATAATAATAATAATAATAATAATAATAATAATAGTAATAACAGTAATAACAATAATAATAATAATAATAAAAATGATAATAATAATAATAAAAATATTAGTAATAATAATAATAATATAATAATAATAATAATAATAATAATAATGATGATGATGATGATGATGATGATGATGATCATGATGATGATGATAATGATGATAATAATAATAATAATTATAATAATCATAATCATAATAATCATACTGATTTTAACAATTTCATTATGTTAAATAATAGTCCGGGAGCCCTTATTGTGCTTTTACAATGCTTACTTTTTTTTCCGAAGACTACATGTCTAGGTAGGGGATGTAAAATTGCCTTTATAAATCTTGTAAAATGTATTAATGCAGTGTACGCAACACTCGTTGTTGAAATGTGAAGTTAACTTGTGAATAATTTAATGTTTAAAAGTTCTAGAATTTAAAACGAGATCAAAAGGGGATCTAGATCTACATACTATTAGCAGAGTACGGTATAAATATATTGATTGAAACATCATCGATCAAAAGTTCTCAATCTTAATCTCTAGATCTAATATCATAGATAATGGACAGGAAAAGCAAAACGAAAGATCTACATTAGCAAGCACTTGAAATCTTATTATTAACACTGAAGCCACATCAGCCGCAATGTCCCAATGGTTAGTGTAGAGCGGCCGAGGGCGATGCATTATGATTCCATCGGTCTGGATTTCGAATCCTGATCGAGTTGGCTTTTTTTTTCTCCTTTTTCTAATTATTATCATTCTTTTGGTTCGTCATAACTGCACAGAGCTTGAATTTCGTTCTAAATTTGCATAGCAATGTTTTGAAATCATCATGATTTGCCAAAGTTCATACAAAATGTTATAGGGGTAATGGTTACACGTGGAATCCAATAGTGTTACATGTATTTGTTGTTCAACCTGAGGGCGCAGACAAAAGATTACACAAAAATATAATATACAGTGTAATCGGTTAACCCGGCAACGCCGGGCACCTTACAGCAAGTAATAGTAATAACAATCATAATAATATTAATATTCTTTATCAGTTCTCATTCTATCTTCCGGTGTATGGGTTTAGATGGGGGGGAAACGATATTTCTCCAGGTTACCCGGACATGGTATTTTCTGGGAGTTTTTCCATGAAAGTTTCATCTTTTTGCTTTACTGCCTCTTTTATATCTTCTGCCCACTTTCTCTGAGGTCTGCCCTTGGTCCTAGTTTTTATGCTATCTGCTTTGGTTTGATCTCTTATTGTTGTGTTTCTGGTTTTGTCTCTTTTAATTTTCCCAACTACTCTCCTTAGGTATTTAATTTCAGCTGCTTGTATTCTTTCTGTATTGCCTACTGTCTAAGGTCCAGGTTTCACTGCCACAGAGGAGAGTAGGACAATAATAAACTGTGTTGTAATGTATAATCCTATTTTGATTTTTTCTTCATAATTTTTGTTTACCTATAAGTGCCTTTCCTAGATGGTTATATATTGCCATTGCATATTGTATTCTCTGGCTGATTTCTTCTCTTCGTTTTTCCTCTGAGTTAATCATTACTGCTAGGGGATTGTAGCTTTGAATTGTATCCAACTTCTCTCTGCCCAGTTTAAGTATATAATGATAATATATAATAAATAATGATCATCTTTATTATCCAGCGGAGGCCCTTTTTTCTTTTACTTTACATTTTTCTGTTACAAAAATACATTTAGTACATGCCGTTACAAATATCTTGCTCAAAACACCGTCCACTCGCACCACCATATAACACGGTTTAACACAATATAACCATGATTAATATTCACACACACACGTCAACACTCAACCCCCCCCCTCCCCCCTACACACACACACACACACGCGCGCGCGCGCATACAAAACTACATCCTCGCTTCAATGGCCCATTACCACACCACCACAGACCGAAACAAACGTACCACAAATGTACAAATATTTTACAGGCTCATTGTGCTAGTGTAGACACTGTCAAATACAAAATGATGAAATAAAAATAACAACAATGCACCAGACACAACGTAAGTGATAATATTATCAATAATACTCTTATAGAAGTAATAAAACGCATTGTATTCAATTTTCTATTAATACGCATTTAAACCATCCACAGTACCTTCCGACATCTCGACTTACAAAAATCGACACCGCTACAAGTATACCAAATACAGTGTACGTCAAATATACCAAATACAGTGTACGTCAAATATACCAAATACAGTGTACGTCAACTATACCAAATACAGTGTACATCTAGTATACCAAATACAGTGTACGTCAAATATACCAAATACAGTCTACATCTAGTATACCAAATACAGTGTACGTCAAATATACCAAATACAGTGTACGTCAACTATACCAAATACAGTGTACATCTAGTATACCAAATACAGTGTACGTCAAATATACCAAATACAGTGTACGTCTAGTATACCAAATACAGTGTACGTCAAATATACCAAATACAGTGTACATCTAGTGTACCAAATAAAAGTGTACGTCAAATATACCAAATATAAGTGTACGTCAAATATACAAATATACCAAATACAGTGTACGCCAAATATACCAAATACAGTGTACATCAAATATACCAAATATAAGTGTACGTCAAGTATACCAAATACAGTGTATGTCAAATATACCAAATACAGTGTACAAATATACCAAATACAGTGTACATCTAGTGTACAAATACACTAAATACAGTGTACATCAAATATACCAAATACAGTGTACGCTAAGTATACCAAATACAGTGTACGTCAAATATACCAAATACAGTGTACGTCAAATATACCAAATACAGTTTACATCTAGTATAGCAAATACAGTGTACGTCAAGTATACCAAATACAGTATACGTCTAGTATACCAAATACAGTGTACGTCAAATATACCAAATACAGTGTACATCTAGTATACCAAATACAGTGTACGTCAATCCACACAAATATACATCAAATACAGTGTACATCAAGTCTACACACGAGACTAGTGTGTCAAATATACCATTTAATACAGTGTACATCTAGTATACCAAATACAGTGTACGTCAAGTATACCAAATACAGTGTACGTCAAATATACCAAGTACAGTGTACATCAAATATACCAAATATAAGTGTACGTCAAGTATACCAAATACAGTGTACTTAATCAAATATACATCATTTACAGTGTACATCTAGTATAGCAAATACAGTGTACATCTAGTATACCAAATACAGTGTACATCTAGTATACCAAATACAGTGTACATCAAGTATACCAAATACAGTGTACATCTAGTATACCAAATACAGTGTACATCTAGTATACCAAATATAGTGTACATCTAGTATACCAAATACAGTGTACATCTAGCGTACCAAATACAGTGTACATCTAGTATACCAAATACAGTGTACATCTAGTATACCAAATACAGTGTACATCTAGTATACCAAATACGTACCAAATACAGTGTACATCAAGTATACCAAATATAGTGTACATCAAATATACCAAATACAGTGTACATCTAGTATACCAAATACAGTGTACATCTAGTATACCAAATACAGTGTACATCTAGTGTACCAAATACAGTGTACATCTAGTGTACTAAAGACAGTGTACATCAAGTATACTGAATACAGTGTACATCTAGTATACCAAATACAGTGTACGTTTAGTATACCAAATACAGTGTACATCAAGTATACCAAATACAGTGTACATCAAGTATACCAAATACAGTGTACATCAAGTATACTAAATACAGTGTACATCTAGTATACCAAATACAGTGCACGTCAAGTATACCAAATACAGTGTACATCAAGTATACCAAATACAGTGTACGTTAAATATACCAAAATACAGTGTACGTCAAGTATACCAAATACAGTGTACATCTAGTATACCAAATACAGTGTATACCAAATCAGTGTACATCTAGTAGTGTAC
The DNA here is from genome assembly GCA_037039925.1 of Doris montereyensis. Taxonomy (NCBI): domain Eukaryota; kingdom Metazoa; phylum Mollusca; class Gastropoda; order Nudibranchia; family Dorididae; genus Doris; species Doris montereyensis. Next base: position 72,469 of record JAXRKP010001723.1, on the reverse strand, counting down.
ATCAAATACCAAATACAGTGTACATCAAGTATACCAAATACAGTGTACATCTAGTATACCAAATACAGTGTACATCAAGTATACCAAATACAGTGTACATCTAGTATACCAAATACAGTGTACGTCTAGTATACCAAATACAGTGTGCATCTAGTATACCAAATACAGTGCACATCTAGTATACCAAATACAGTGTACATCTAGTATACCAAATACAGTGTACATCTAGTATACCAAATACAGTGTACATCTAGTATACCAAATACAGTGTACATCTAGTATACCAAATACAGTGTAGTATACCAAATACAGTGTACATCTAGTATAAGTCTAGTATACCAAATACAGTGTACATCTAGTATACCAAATACAGTGTACATCTAGTATACCAAATACAGTGTACATCTAACATATACCAAATACAGTGTCTAAGATACCAAATACATGATACAAATGTAAATACAGTGTACATCTAGTATACCAAATACAGTGTACATCTAGTATACCAAATACAGTGTGTCTCTATACATCTAGTATACCAAATACAGTGTACATCTAGTATACCAAATACAGTGTACATCAAATATACCAAATACAGTGTACATCAAGTAAACCAAATACAGTGTACATCTAGTATACCAAATACAGTGTACATCTAAGTATACCAAATACAGTGTACATCAAATATACCAAATACAGTGTACATCTAGTGTACCAAATACAGTGTACATCTAGTATACCAAATACAGTGTACATCTAGTGTACCAAATACAGTGTACATCTAGTATACCAAATACAGTGTACATCTAGTATACCAAATACAGTGTACATCTAGTGTACCAAATACAGTGTACATCAAGTATACCAAATACAGTGTACATCTAGTATACCAAATACAGTGTACATCTGGTATACCAAATACAGTGTACATCAATTATACCAAATACAGTGTACATCTAGTGTACCAAATACAGTGTACATCTAGTATACTGAATACAGTGTACATCTAGTATACCAAATACAGTGTACATCAATTATACCAAATACAGTGTACATCAAGTATACAAATACAGTGTACATCTAGTGTAAAATACAGTGTACATCTAGTATACCAAATACAGTGTACATCTAGTATACCAAATACAGTGTACATCAAGTATACCAAATACAGTGTACATCTAGTATACCAAATACAGTGTACGTCTAGTATACCAAATACAGTGTACATCTAGTATACCAAATACAATTTACATCTAGTATACCAAATACAGTGTACATCAAGTATACTAAATACAGTGTACATCTAGTATACCAAATACAGTGTACATCTAGTATACCAAATACAGTGTACATCTAGTATACCAAATACAGTGTACATCAGCTATACCAAAAATAGTGTACATCTAGTATACCAAATACAGTGTACATCAACTATACCAAATACTGTGTACATCTAGTATACCAAATACAGTGTACATCAACTATACCAAAAACAGTGTACGTCACTATACCAAATACAGTGTACATCTAGTATACCAAATACAGTTAACATATAGTATACCAAATACAGTGTACATCTAGTATACCAAATACAGTGTACATCTAGTATACCAAATACAGTGTAAGTCTAGTATACCAAATACAGTGTACATCTAGTATACCAAATACAGTGTAAGTCTAGTATACCAAATACAGTGTACATCTAGTATACCAAATACAGTGTAAGTCAACTATACCAAATACAGTGTACATCTAGTATACCAAATACAGTGCACATCTAGTATACTAAATACAGTGTACATCAACTATACCAAATACAGTGTACGTCAACTATACCAAATACAGTGTACATATAGTATACCAAATACAGTTAACATCTAGTATACCAAATACAGTGTATATCAACTATACCAAATACAGTGTACATCAACTATACCAAATACAGTGTACATCTAGTATACCAAATACAGTGTACGTCCAGTATACCAAATACAGTGTACGTCAACTATACCAAATACAGTGTACATCTAATACCAAATACAGTGTATGTCAAGTATACCAAATATATGTCATGTGCGTCAAGAAAAAAGAAAAAACAACAACAAAAACGAAACAAACAGAAAACACTCACACAAAAGACAGTGTAGCATCTTAGTAGGCCGCCGACTCCACAAAAAGCAAATTCTATCTGGAAACTAATTCACATTTACACATATATATATATATATATATATATATATATATATATATATATATATATATATATATATTTATATATATATATATATATATATATATATATACATATATATATATATATATATATATATATATATATATATATATATATATATATATATATATATATATATATAAATATATATATATATATGTATAAATATATATATATACATAAATTATATTATATAGTATGTATATATATAAGTATGTGTATAATATATATATATTTATACATGCATACGTAGATTATATATATATATATATATATATATATAATATATATATATATATATATATATATATATATATATACATACATATTATACATATATGCACATACAAACATACATATACACACACAGATATATATATATATATATACATACACATATAATATGTTCACACGCACATTTATATGTATATATATATATATATATATATATATATATATATATATATATGTATATATATATATATATATATATATATATATATATATATATATATATATATATATATATATATAATATATATATATATATAATATATATATATATATATATATATATATATATATATTATATATATATATATATATATATATATATATATATATATATAAAGACAACAAACAAGGTTTAAAGACATGCCAGTTCTAACAGAGCAGATTGCATTCGAACATAGTGCCGTTTACCTGGACAAAGGATAATGCTGAGCTGAGCAACGAGGGTTATGAGATCAGTGTCTGAGTTGACCCTAAAAAGGAATTAACTGTGGCACCAAGCAGCCTCAGTTCCAAGTTGCCAATTTGTGCCGGTGTTCCGTCGTTGCCAAAAGCTACAGGAATGACATTCACACCGTTGCTTCTAGCTCTGTTTGCTTGAAGCTGTGACACACATGGAAATAGAAGCCAATGTTTTGAAGATGAAAACCAGCATGAGAAATTTTTCTTTTCTCTTCTACATACACGTATAGCCAAACACAGAAACTCATAGATGGACACACACATACACATTTATTTATATCTATATCGATTAACAGATACATAGTTTATATATAGATAAATAGATTAGATATGTATATGAAATAGATATATATATATATATATATATATATATATATATATATATATATATATATATATATATATATATATATATATATATATATAGATATATATATATTATACAAATAGAGATATGACATGATGAAATAATATTGATATAATACCAATAAAAAAAAATAAAATTCAATACAAGGCAATATAATATAATATAATATGATATGATATGATATAATATAATATAATATAATATAATATAATATAATATGATATGATATAATATAATATAATATAATATAATATAATAATAATATAATATAATATAATATAATATAATATAATATAAACTATATTTTTTTTTTAAATTATCGCGCCTCCCTTAATAAACTCCTATAAAAACTAAAGTCAAGCCTAGATCTACTAACAGACTTTATTTGGAAATAAATGTTGCTAAAATTTTGCACAACAAGAGATATCAATGTGTAAGACGGCCGTTTGGGGTCAGAATCGGGTTCTTTCAACAAGAAATAATTTTAAAGTTAATGACAATATAGATTTATTGTTCCTCAAAAACTACGCCGGCACATGAGACATTTTAAATAATCTTATATTCTAAATTTAAATATTGATCTAGATTCTAGCTCTAGCCAAGACGGAACACAGCAGAGCTATTTTATCTTGGGCTCTAGATGCTTAGATCTAGGGCTCATCTTTCTCTAAACTCTAGATTTAGATCCAGGTATAGACCTAGATTCTAGATAAGGCATTAATGTAGCTCTAGTTGTAGAATCTATATGTAGCTTCTACGTCTTCTATATTATGATATAATAGTAATAATAAACACGGGCTTTCCTTAACAAACCCCTATAAAACGTTGTCTAACCAACAGATTTTATTTGGAAACAGATGTTGCTGAAGTCAAAGCAGTTAAATTCTTGGAATAAATTTACCTCTAGATATAGATCTAGATCTAGCTCTCGAGCTATAATATACACTGAAGTAATCCTAGATCTAGATCTAGATCTAGTCCCATCAAGATCTAGATTTTAATAGTAGTCAGACACTCAATGTAATTTTCTTTTCTCAACCGTCCTTAATTTTTTTTTTTAGAATGTAGATCTATATAGATCTAGCTTTAGATCTAAAATATAGATATACGTGTGTTTAGAAAATATAAAAAATTTACAACAATAACTGATAAATATGTTAACGTACCTGAAAGGAAGTTATGTAGTATGGATAAGCCATTGATCTGGCTCTAGATCTAAATCTAGATATATCTAGCTTCTAAGTCAAGAGTTAAGGAGGGGAGGGAAAGGGGGCGCCTCCTGAAGTGATTTGTTTTGCTTTTGAGTTTAGGTTTTTGCTTTTAGTATATACATGAGTAACTGTCAAAATACAGTCATCCTATATCATTGAAAAGTTTGTAGCGTCCTTTGTTGCCATAGAAACGGCCGCCATCCTGGAATTTGACCCAATTTTCAAAATCTATCTCCCTCCCTTAGCTATGCATAAATTCACTAAAAACCTGTGCATATTGTCTTTTCCATTCAATATCAAAAGAGTGGCATGGGTTTTTTAAAGTATTTTGAATATTTTTTTTTATGAATTTTTGAAAATACTATATATCGTGAATGTACAAAAAACGGAATTTTTGATTACAAC
>JAXRKP010001723.1:45000-57500 GCA_037039925.1 Doris montereyensis | reverse complement strand
GCACCTAGCAGGCCTAGTTCTAAGTTGCTGATCTGTGCCGGTGTTCCGTCATTGCCAAAGGCTACAGGAATGACATTCACACCGTTATTTCTGGCTCTGTTTGCTTGGAACTGAAGGATTAAAGGACATAAACATGTCAAGTGTTTGACTGATTTAATGTCTAGGTAAAACAATACTAAATTACAATGTTTATGCAATGTGTTGTACAAAGTGACATGAACTGAATGTATTTTCTCTTTTCTACATGTTATATACTTCTTGCTTTTATTATATAAGTTTTAGTTAGTCTAGTGCAATCTTTTACGGTTGTTTCCATGTATTATGTGCTTTCTCCGTTTAAGGTGTTTATTTTGCTTTGTGGATTCCATTTCACGGCACGTCTTGTGATTTCTATTGTTGGGTCTTTTCGCAAGATATACCGAGCCACTTCTATTTTCTTTTTGCTTGATATCGTCTTAAATAGGCTGTTGGTTACTTTGTTTTCTGAATTCTTCGTTGGTGACCCTATCTATCAATTTGATGCAAAGGGTTTTGCTAATGTGAAGGTCTGTAGATTCTTTATTTACATTTGTCGTTCGCCAAGTGTTTTAGCCAAAATAAAAAGGCGGATTTTACATTTGTTTAAAAAAGCTATATCATTCGTCCTGTTTCCTTTGATTTCCATACATTAGTAAGATGACATTCTGAAAGTATTCCTGTTTTTCTGTATTTTTGATTTTCTAATTTCGTCCGCTCCACCTCACCACAGGTAATAACTCTCCCTACGTAAGTTACCTTTTTCAATGGGATGTGTGTCATTGATTTTAGGACTTGTCTTTTTCTTTTGGGACTCATGAAATGTTTCTACTATGTAATTTCTATCTATTCAGAAATATAGATAACGGATATTAGAACTCGTCAAATAGATCTTCAAACGACAATGTTGGCAACTGCTATCCACTTGTTACGGTAACATCTACAGGCCAATTAGGCTAGAGAGAGACTCGGAGGGACAGAGGAAGACAGGTGGACATATAGATACAGAGATATAGAAAGAAAGAGAGAGAGAGAGAGAGAGAGAGAGAGAGAGAGAGAGAGACAGACAGACAGACAGACAGACAGACAGACAGACAGACAGACAGACAGAGAGACAGAGACATAGAGACAGAGGCACACACAGAGAGAGAGAGAGAGAGAGAGAGAGAGAGAGAGAGAGAGAGAGAGAGAGAGAGAGAGAGAGAGAGAGAGAGAGAGAGAGAAAGAGAGAAGAGAGAGAGAGAGAGAGAGAGAGAGAGAGAGAGAGAGAGAGAGAGAGAGAGAGAGAGAGAGAGAGAGAGAGAGAGAGAGAGAGAGAGAGAGAGAGAGAGAGAGAGAGAGAGAGAGAGAGAGAGAGAGAGAGAGAGGGCGAGAATGAGACGGGCGAGCTGACAGACAGACAGACAGACAGAGACAGAGTGAAAAAAAAAGGATTGCTTTCCGAAGACATTCATGTTACACTTGCAAACGGCACCTTTGATGTCCCCATTATATTGTCGATCTAAACAAGATCTTCGAGTCAGCAAAGGGGAAAACAAAGGCAGGAGAGTACCCAAAATGCACATTATACTTCATTGTGCACATCTTTTTGAGTTTGCATTCTGAGATTGGATATGGTCATGTGTGCATATACAATACTCCGTAGATAAAATCATACTTGAATGACATTCAGGAACCTTTCCATTTTGAGTGTCGTGAAGAAAGAAATGTTGAAAACGCTATAGTGAAATTCATTAAAAACAATTATAAAGATTAAATAAGCCCATCACTTATTGTCGTATCCTGACATTTAAAAGATGTAATGCAGACTGTGCTAGCACAGCCTAGACTGTGTGATTTATTATCTTATCATTCCCATTACATAAAACTAGATTTTTTTAAATTAACAAGAGATGTTGTGAAATTATTGAAAATACAGTGGAAACCTCTTGATTTGAATTCCTTGGGAATAGATGACAACTTAGAATTATGCGACACCGGATTAAGAAAGGGGAGTGAACCTAGTCAAAAGATCTTCAAACATATTTTGTTATAATATGCCATGAATTTAGTTCCTGTGAAGGGGCAGACCCCTTCCCTTCCAATCCCCACCGTTCATGAAAGAGCCGGGGGGAGGGGTGGGAGCGACCATAATTGAGTCCTACGAAGGACTGTTGATAGTGAAAGCTCTAAAAGTAGATCTAGATCTAGCCCTGCTGAAGAAAACTTGTAATTGTTGTAGGCCTAGGCCTAGGTCTTTTTCTAAAGTAGTCTTGACGGCTGTTTGATGGATTTTCTGGCAACGTAATCCTGAAATTTGAATTCTCAGATCTCCATTGTCGCGCTCTTGGAAATACACTTTCAAAATTAAAAGAGCTGATATGACGTCTGCGTCAGATCCAGTAACAGCACACAATGTATATCATTATGTGACTGCTTCGAACAGCGGCAAACGCAAAAATGAGACAAAACAGTGATCATTTACTGTAATTGTATCAATGTGTATTACTTGTGTAATAAATAAAAAAGCAAAAGCGGGTGCTCTATGACTGGCAGTGTCACGATTACCTTTGACCCCACCCATGTCCCACATTGTTGTTATTACTGTACGATAGGTCTTGGATGGCACTGGTGGTATCGTACGGCAGTCAAGAATAAGAATAAGAATGCGTGTTGAGGAAGACGCATCTTTGAAGATTTTATTCCCATGAAATGGCAGAATCGATTTCGATCATGCAATTGACTCGTAGTCAACTTGATTTACGAGTTTGATTCTAACAAAAACAAAGAGGGAAAAGTAACCTCGCTTTTTGATTTTTTCGACATATGAGAAACTCGAATTATCGGATTTTGGTTTTTGAGGTTTTCACTGTATATTGTTTCCTCAGTTTCCATCAGCAAGAGAAACATTTTATTAACTTTACATACGGACCATAATTTCTTTATCTTTCCCACACAAAAATGTCTCTAAGCCTGACTCAGTTTACAATGATATCCATTTGTGCACTCAATAAAATGTCCGGTTCTTTCACACGAATATTTTAAAATACGAAATCACCCTTCACAAAAAATATTATCATTAACGGAAACATTGTTGGTCTCTGACTGAGTTGGGGTTTTTTCGCCAAACAATGCACTTGTTTTTAGACAACACTAAATACCGGATGAGATTTTGTTTCTATTGGAAATATATAGGTCTTCTCTCCACACTACCTCATTCAACAGGTCAATTATTTGTCTTCGGCATGTCAATCAGGACAGACCGACACTGTGCACAACAAATAAGAATCTACTTAATTACTAACTTCATTTACTCAGTTGACAAGGACAAAAATGTATTATACAATTGAATGGCCAAGGCAGAAAGGGCAGGTTAAGTAGAAAGAATCAACGTGGGTGAGTGAGCTGTCGAAGGCTCTTGAATCGCTGGAAAAGACAAGATAGCCAATAGACTTTATCATCAATCCCCCGCAAACTTATGGGTTATCATCTAATTTAAATATATAAAAAGACAAATAGATCATATATATACATATATATATATATATATATATATATATATATATATATATATATATATATATATATATATATATATATATATATATATATATATATATATATATATATATATATATATATATATACACAGATAGTTATTTCAAAACGACAATCAAAAAACTTAATATTGCAATCACTATCCATGTGGCTCTACCTACCGCAGAAGTTACAATATTTGCACTTGGTCGATCCACCAACAGAATGACATACTTCTCAGAGCCAACCCTGCCTGAGTTCACGTGAAGATTCACAGCAGAACTGAGACCAACGGCTATGTTGTTATTTCCATACTCGGGATGAAATCCAAAGACGACAAGAGATTTGGCTGCAAGCATGAAAATCGTTTTTGATATTTTAAAAATTATAACATTTTTACTGATGTTTGAAAAACCAGAAATGCTGATATTACACACCAGCAACAACAAGTATTACTACTAATGCTGCTTTTACTAACTACTATAACAATTAAAAGGTGTCCATAAGAAAAGCAGGCATCATGAATTTGTTAATATCTCTTACATCCATTATCTGATTTTTATTTAACTTTGAGGACCTGATGCACGTCCATACACAAAAAAGGATATGAAAACTCCAGAAGAAGTGAAGAAGGCACGTCGTAGGAATTGCGCACCATCAAAATACCCAAATTTCAAATAATGCAAAATGTTCACTACAATTTTCTGTTGACGTCTTAAACTTTTAACTCAACTTTTAAATCGACTTGCAAAATTTTTCCTAAATCTGGATCTAATCTAAATAATATTAGGTTAAATAGAGCTAGAGCTATCTCAAGACGTAAAGTTGTCTTAATCAAATGGCTTGGGTACAAGAAGATAAGGCTTATGCAGCTTTATGTTCGGACATGTTCACTGAAGAAATCCTGAATAGATTTGTTAAATAAACTGGAGATAAAGGCAACAAATATCCTTTCTCTTCTGTAATTCTGAACTGGGTATAAAAATGTAAAAAGACTAGGTCAGTCCTAACTGCAACGCAAAAGTGTCAGGTAGAGAGATTCGCTCTGGTAGACCTCCGACACGCTCGCACTGCCAAAAACGCCCAACACGTCTTGTAGCGTGTGGAGATGTAGACTGCAAGAGGTGGAGGAATCCTTGGGCTTTCTAGCATTCAAACAATCATGCGTCAGGCTCTGCAAGTTTACCCATGCCCGAATTTTTATCAAACACAGACTGACTGATGGCGATAAAGAAGGCCACGTCATGATGTGTGAATTATTTTTTAAAACTTAGGTATTTTGGGGAAGAGTCCTAGTCATTATATGTAAATTTTGGGGTTCCATATAGATCTATATATCGCTTATTTTTTTACAACCAATGATGGGATCATAAAGTAATTACCCATAATACCACCACATGCCTGTACTGTCGAGCCACATAAATTTGGTTGAATGTGCTTGAGGATCGTGCAAATAAATGAAAATAATATGGAATCTACTTTTTCTGGAAACCCTGTACTACTACCACAGCTAATACAACTACTACTACTCTTACTGGTACTATTCCTACTACTACTTAACTACTCCTACTACTACTGCTACTACTACTACTACTACTACTACTACTACTACTACTACTACTACTACTACTACTACTACTACTACTACTACTACTACTACTATTATTATTATTATTATTATTACTATTATTGCTACTACTACTACTACTACACCTATTACCACTACTATACTTAAACTACTACTACTACTACTACTACTTCTACTACTACTACTACTACTACTACTACTACTACTACTACTACTACTACTACTACTACTACTGCTACTCATACTACTACTACTACTTATACTACTAGTACTACTTATAGTACTGCTGCTACTACTACTACTATTAATACTACTACTACTACTGTTACTACTACTACTGCTACTACTACTACACTACTACTACTACTACTAGTACTACCACTACAACTACTACAACTATTACTACTATTACTACTGCTATTACTACCGCTACTACTACTACTACTACTACTACTACTACTACTACTACTACTACTACTACTACTACTACTACTACTACTACTACTACTGCTAAAGAGTATATACGAAATTAAATATAAAGGCTTAATAGGTAGAACAGAGACGTTACAAAGACAGAATAGTTTCGGGCAAAACCGCCCTTCCTCAGTCACACAGTAACGATACAAGAATGATTTAGTGGTCGTGAGTGACACTATATGGCGCCAAAACTTCAGTAAATGATGTCGTATGAGGTACATTGGGGAAACTGGTCTTCGTTTGGCTGACCGCTTTACCCAACACCTGAACGACATCAGAAACTGTACTCCAAACCTGTTCCTTCTCACTTTAACTCCAGTGACCATCGGAGTATCCTAGCAATATCAGTCACTGCTGTCCGCCAGTGCTATGGTACTTGACGTGACAGATTCTATGCGGAACAGGGCATTATAAATCAATGTGGTACGTGTATTTTTATCTGGCTGATACTTTTTTCATGATGTTTTTGACGTAGGCGGCAGACTTTCCAATTTTGTTTTTGTAATTTTAAGTTTTAGCACGATGTTTGTTTAACATTTCATGATATGTGCCACAGTCCGCTCCAGTGTGAGGATTTCTTACAGATGTTCTTCATTTCAGGTGAATATAGATGGAAGATATTATATTTAGGCAGTCAACAGATAGTATTGGTCATAGTTACAAAATCACGGCGTGGCATTGGTGGCCAAGTGGTTAGGCTGCCAGACTTGGGATCATGAGGACTTGGGTTCGAATCCTAACAAAACTAGTTCCGACGTTGTGTTCCTTGGGAAATACACAAGACGCATTTTCCCCACTCGACCCAGGTGCAAATGGGTACAAGCACTAGCTTGAGAGTAATAACCTGCGTCAGAATAGCGTCCTATCCAGAAGGTGATTATCATCATTTGTTCCGTTTCAGGCTACATAAACCGGAATAAGCTCAGGCTGTATGGGCCGTAATGCCCTTGAATGGACTTTGTTTTTACATAATCATGGCGTTGGACAGATGATTGCATATTATGTGTAACAATGACCAGGGCCACTCGTCTTGTAAAGACACTGCCTCGGGAAGAAAGATACGGGACCCTACTTCCGTAAACATGTGTCCGAACAATCCCCGACAAATGAATAGTGGATCACAAAACAACGATGTAGGTGTGAGCAGTCACACCCTTAGGTTGATGAAAGCCAAAAACCGAAGTGCGAGGAATGGAAAGAACGACTGGAAGCTAAACCATAATATCAGGATGGACACATACAATGTTCAATCAAGGGAAAATGGAAACTAATAATGCTAACATCAGAGGCAAAAGGGTATAACATCAGTGTGATCGGAATAACAGAACATAGATGGGCAGTAGAAGGATAATTCAATGTGAAGAATCGTGGAACCATTACGTATTCAGTAGAAGCGAGAGCAGAGTTGAAAGGAGTATCTGAACAAAGAAACAAGTAAATTAAATCCATATAAGAATACAATCCAATAAAAGAGAGAAGGGTGAAAATGCGCCTTAAAGCAAGTAGGTGGAATATTACCACTGTTTACGCACCGACAATACATATGGATGAAGAAGACATTGAAACGTTCTATGACAATTTACAACGCATTTTTGTACTGTTGAACAAAAGGGATGTGTTGATAGTTATGGGTGATTTTAAAGCCAAATTAGGTGCAAAAGCCAATCTATACACTAAGCATATAGGCCATTACGGTCCAAGACATTAAATGATAGAGTAAATAGACTGGAGGCGTCTGCCATTGAGAAGGACTTCCACTTCTAAATACACTATTCTAGCAAGCAGATAGGTGGGTATACACATTGCCACCACTAAATGGGGAAATTAGAACAAAAATGAATTCATACTTAGGCAATACTACTACTATTACTACTAAAACTACTACTACTCCTACTACTACTACTACTACTACTACTACTACTACTACTACTACTACTACTAGTACTACTTCTCCTACTACTACACCAACACCACTACCACTTCTAAATACACTTTTCCAGCAGTATACACTTGGCCGTCACTAAATTGGGGAAATCAGAACCAGATTGACTTCATCCTTATTCGATACTACTACTACTACTACTACTACTACTACTACTACTACTACTACTACTACTACTACTACTACTACTACTACTACTTCTACTACTACTACTACTAGTACTATTACTACTCCTACTTCTACTACTACTACTACTAATACTATTACTACTACCTCTACTAGTACTAATTCTACTACTATTACTACTACTACTACTATTACTACTACTACTACTACTACTACTACTACTACTACTACTACTACTACTACTACTACTACTACTACTACTACTACTACTACTACTCCTACTACTACTACTACTACTACTACTACTTTACTACTGCTACGACCACTACCACCACCACTACCACAACTACCACTACTACTACCACTACTACAACTACTACTACAATTACTACTACAATGGCAACAACTACTACTACTACTATTACTGCTGATACTACACTTACCATTACTATTACTACTACTACTACTACTACTACTACTACTACTACTACTACTACTACTACTACTACTACTACTACTACTACTACTACTAAAGCTTATCCTGGCTTCTATAGCGTGAAGCAGAACAGGTGATAATAATCATCTCCTGGTCAGACTCTAGTCTGACGCAAGTTTTTACTCACAAATGCGTGTATCCATTTTGCACTTGGATCGAGTGGGGAAATGGGTGTTACGTGTCTTTCCCATGGAACACAACGTTAGGTCTGGGACTTCATGATCTCCACTTTGGCAGCCTAACCACTCGGCCACCGACAGGGAGGGGGGGTAGTATTTTTGTTTAGTGTTTTTCTTTTCTTAACTTTGTTTGCTTTGTTTTGTTTGCTTTTTGTTGAGGGTTTTTCCCTTCAAATACATACCCGATCGATTGAGAAGCTAGAGAGAATCCTTGCAGAAGAGCTGTGTGCCAACGTTGCCAGATTGATGTTGGACACATCCAGAAGGAGTTCAAAATGTAATAACGGGCAAGCTCTATTTCTCCAGGGGCCACAACTACACCGCCACCGCTTGGATTTGGTCTTTGGGTACTGACAGCGTCATCAATGGCCACCACGATGTCAGCAAATCCCTGGCAAGCTGGGGAACGATGGAAGTTCAAAATTGAATTCAAATAAAAGACACATTCCTTCTTCTCATCGATCCTTACTTTATAGCAATTTAATACAATATAATTTGCATACTGTAGGTAAGAAGAAAATTTTGATTATCATATTGTAGTTGGAATTCATTCACAGTTTAAAGTCATTTTTATGTCCTGTAATCTTCTATTTCTACAGTGGGAAGGAGGGATCGGGAGACACATTGGTAATCTTATATGACAAAGCTGTAAATAGGACAATATTGATACACTTTAGCGTTTCGTCTGTCTATGAAGTGGTAAAAATATGCTTATTTATATAATATTAATGGCATCTGTAGAGAAGCTGTAAGAGCGTACCATGATGTGAAGATAAAGACAATTGACGACGATAAAAGCGATGACGATGGTAAGGATGCAAAAGATGGTGATGATGACGATGATGAGGATGATCATCATCATTGGTAATTTGCTGTCTTACTATTCGATATGGGGAAAGATACCAATTGTGACGTCCCTGTTGTAGGTGCGGCCGTGCTCGTTGTGGGCGTTGTCGGTGCTGCTGTGGGGATTGTTGGTGCTGCTGTGGACGTTGTTGGTGCTGCTGTGGGCGTTGTTGGTGCTGCTGTGGACGCTGTTGCTGCTGTTGTGGGCGTTGTTGGTGCTGCTGTTGGCGTTGTTGGTGCTGCTGTGGACGCTGTTGCTGCTGCTGTGGGCGTTGTTGGTGCTACTGTGGGCGTTGTTGGCACTTCTGTTTGCACTACAATTTCTATAGAACACAAACAATATTCTCAAATTCGTACATTTAAAAAGTTGGCATAATGAATTCATGATGAGAGGAGATTTATTGCTTAAAGCAGATTGTCATCTTCGGAGAGGATCCAACAGCCTTTCATTGTTTTATCAAGCCAAGATTAAGTAAATAGATAGAAATACTAGATAGACAGATAGATAGACAGATAGATAGATAGATAGATAGATAGATAGATAGATAGATAGATAGATAGATGCATAGATAGATACATACATACATAGATAGATTGATTGATTGATAGATGTATAGATAGATAGATAGATAGATAGATAGATAGATAGATAGATAGATAGATAGATAGATAGATAGATAGATAGATAGATAGATAGATAAATAGATAGATAGATAGATAGATAAATAGACAGGTAGATAGATAGATATATCGATAGATCGATAGATAAATCAATAGATAGATAGAAAATAGATACATGGATATAGATAGATAGATAGGCCAATAAATAAACAATTTGGCAATTACCACGAGTATACAGCTGCCTTGCAGGCAGGTCTTGGCTGACCAAAGGCTAAGGGAGTTATCTCTGACAGAAAACAACATGCTGCCTTGCAGGCCGGTCTTGATTGACCAAAGGCTAAGGGCGTTAACCCTGACAGAAAAGAACAAGGCCTGGTTAGGGCCTGAAGGTGACAGCCCCACCATCTACCTAGGGTACAGTGGGCTAATCCCCTGTTTATCCAAAAACAAACAGATTTAGAGAAAAATAAATATAACATAACCGGCTTGATCTTTCGAAGACGAACTTGGAAACGAATACGAACTGTGATTTTTGGAACATGGAACGTAAGGGCAATAAATAGAAAAGAGTTAAAATTAGTTGAAGAAATGGAAAAATTCAAAGTAGATATTTTGGCCACTACTGAAACAAAGAAAAAAGGACAAGGAATAGAAAATGTAGGACCGAATCATATTTTAGTCTTCTCAGGAGTAGATGTCAAAGATAGAGCTAGAGCAGATTAGGCCTCCTAGTGCATAAAATCCAAGAAAAGCTACTAGAACGTTGGAAATATTACACCAATAGGACGAGAAATAAAATTATTAATAGTTTATGGACCAAACGAAGGCGCCACTTAAGAAGAAAAAGATACTTTTGAAAACGATTTACAAATAGCTGCAGAGAATTTTAAACCCAAATAGGAACTAATGCTTTTAGGAGATTTAAATGCTAGAGTAGGCAACAATGTAGAAACGTCAGGAGGAGTAATAGGTAAAGAAGGAAAGACAACAACTTCTCCAAATGGAGAGAGACTCATAGATTTTTGCTTTAAGGATAACATGAAAATAGCCAACATCTTTTTTCCTCATAAAGATATCCACAAATATACAAGAGTAAATGAAGACAGGTGTGAAAAGTCAATCATAGACTTCATAATAGTTAGCAGCTCCCTTTTTACACTATATTGGATGCAATAGTAAACAGAGGAGCTGAAATATTTAGGGATCATCACCTAGTGATTGCCAAAATGGGATTATTAACTGAAGAAAACAAACAGAAAAGGAAAGAGAAGAAAGCTACTAAACTCAAAATAGAGGAACTAAATAAACCCATAGTAAAAGAGATATACCAACCTAGGATAAAAATATTTATCAGTGAAAGACAGATGAGTCTGAATGATAGCACAATAGAAAAAACGTGGCAGATGTATAAAGAAACACTCCTCAGTTCTACTGAAGAGGGCTGATAGGAAAAGAACAGCGTGGTGAAATGAGAATGTCAAGACTAAGATTAAAGAAATCCAAACAGCTATAATAAAATTTGAAATTAGGAAAAGCCCCAGGAGCAGATCACGTTTATCCAGAAATGATTCAAAACAAAGGGAGAGAGGCAGACACACTAATACATGCAATATGCCAACAAGCATGGAAGTCCAAACAGGTGCCCGACGACTGAAAAAAGGAAACGGTAGTACCAATACATAAGAAAGGATCAACTATGGAATGCTCAAACTATAGAGGATATAACTACTTAGCGTTCCAGGAAACGTATATGCCAGGATACTGGAAATCAGACTAAGGAAAAAGAGTAGAGGATCAGATAGAAAAACATCAAAGTGGATTTAGACTAGAAAGAAATGTACAAGATCACATATTTACAATTAGACAAATAATAGAAAAATTCCTTGAGAGAAACATTGACTTGCACCTGTGTTTTATTGACTTCGAAAAGGTATTTGACACTGTGAGCGGGGACGAACTATGGCATTCCTTTAAAGAACACAATTTAGAGCAAAATTTAATAGAAGCCATTAATTTTTTTTTACAATAAACCAACATGTGCAGTGAGAGTAGCTAAAAACATATCTGCAGAATTTGATGTAGATATAAGAGTAAGACAGGGTTGTATCCTAAGTCCTCTTTGTTTATCCCATTTATGGATTCAGTCGCAAAGGCATCCTCAAAAGTGAAGAAAAGGAATGCAGGTATGTGGAAGTTCAAACCAGTAAATGTATCAATGCTTTCATTTGCCGATGATTTAATTCTGCTTGGGAAATCAAAAAATCCCTTCAGTCGAATATCAACATTATGAACAATGAACTAAATAATAGAGGAGTGAGAGTAAATGCAAAGAAAACTAAAACAATGCTAGTAACTAGGGAAGCTAAAACACAAAATCTTAAATTGGGCAGGGAGAATTAAGAACAAGTTGACAGCTACAATTACCTAGGAGTAATGTTTAACTCAGAGAGAAAACTAAGAGAAGAAATCAGCCAGAGAATCAAAAAGGCGAGTGCAATATATAACCATCTAGGAAAGGCATTTGTAGGTAAGCAAGAATTGTCAACAAAAACCACAATGGTAGTATACAATACAGTTTATTGTCCTTCTCTCCTCTATGGCAGCAAAACCTGGATCTTAGACAGTAGAGAATACAGTAGAGTACAGGCAGCTGAAATGAAATATCTCAGAAGAGTAGTAGGAAAACTAAAAGAA
>JAXRKP010001723.1:40000-42500 GCA_037039925.1 Doris montereyensis | reverse complement strand
CACTTCAGGCGTTTCGGGGTTTTTCTTTTTCATTGGGCAAGAATAGCTACCATATTTGCTCGCTTGGACACCATGGATGACTCCTGTTGCATCCAGTAAGTCCGATGATGCTATATATTCAATTTGCTTTCTCCAAAACAAAATTGGAATGCAAATAGCGACACTTTTCGGTGCCGGCCCAGACGGAACTAATTAAATTGTTCATTGATTTTTTAGGTTTACAAGATGTGCATAAATTGATTCTGACCTTCTAGGATTGTTGTTTGTTTCCTGTTTGACTAGTCATGGAGTTAGTTTTACCGGATAATCACCAAGTAGATATGACAATACCTCCCATAAGATTCGAAACTCAGACTTCAAACTCTTGAGGCAAGCGTCTGATTTACGCAGTCACGTGACATAAATTAATTTTCTGCATTACATGACAAATTAGTAAACATTCAGTTATCGACAAAATAAAAAAAAGAGGATGCCAAATGTGCCGTTCCCTGACTTGACGAGAAATTCAATCACACTGTTCTACTTGTATTTACCTGAACAGATGACAGAGTTGAGCTGACTGACGAGGGTCATGAGATCAGAGGCAGAGTTGACCCTAAAATATGAATTAGTTGTGGCACCTAGCAGGCCTAGTTCTAAATTGCTGATCTGTGCTGGTGTTCCGTTATTGCCAAAGGCGACAGGAATGACATTCACACCGTTGTTTCTGGCTCTGTTCGCTTGGAACTGAAAGATAAAAGGACATCAACCGAATATCTGACGTTGAAGTAAACATGCATTGTGTTGTACAATGAAATATGAATTTCTACATACTATACTATGTCTTCTTGCTTCTGCTATGTAATATCTTTCTATTCAACAAGACGGATGCTGGTCATTAGTTGCCACTATAGATCTTCACACTACGACGTTAGCATCTATCATCCACTTTACATGGCGACGTTAACAGGTTATTTAGCATAGAAGGAGGCACAAGGAGAAAGAGGACATACATACAGACGGACAGATAGATATAGATAAACAGACACTTAGAAAGACTGTCATACAATCAGACAGACAAACAAATAGACAGGCACACAGAGACTGCCGAAAACTGCCACAAACAGAGACGGCGATGCAAAAAGAGCTAGAAATAGAGACCAACATAGAAACTACAGATAGTTAGGCAGAAAAAGAGACTCATTAAAGGACCAGAAACAGGGTGGGGGAAACAGAAAGTGTCAGAGACAAGCAAACTGTCGGCGGCTTGTCGGAGTCAAGCTCAAAATGACAGAGAGAGAGAGAGAGAGAGAGAGAGAGAGAGAGAGAGAGAGAGAGAGAGAGAGAGAGAGAGAGAGAGAGAGAGAGAGAGAGTGACAGAAAGAGATAAAGAGAGAGTGAGAGAGAAAGAGAGAGAGAGAGAGAGGGAGAGAGAGAGAGAGAGAGAGAGAGAGAGAGAGAGAGAGAGAGAGAGAGAGAGAGAGAGAGACAGAGACAGAGACAGAGACAGAGACAGAGAGAGACAGAGACAGAGACAGACAGACAGAGACAGAGAGACAGAGACAGAGAGATAAAGAGAACTGCAGAGACAAATAAAGAGAGACAGACAGACAGACAGATAAACAGACAGAGACAGTGATAGCGATACAAAGAGTGAGACAGAGAGAGGCCATGAGACAGACAAATCGACAAACCGGCATACAGACAAACAGGCAGAGAAAGTGAGGGCGCGGGGGATTAGATAAATAGACTAGAGTAAATGCGGGAGAAAAGAAATTGTCAACGAGCAGTACCAATAATAATAGGACGGGCACAATTGTTATCTAAGGGGACAGGCTGATTGAAAGGCATTGCTTTCGGAAAACTTTCACGTCACATTAGCAAACTGTTATGTCTCGACAATCCACTCTGTTGTCAAAACCATAGTATTGTTGATCTTCGACTTAGCCATGGTGAAAACAAAGACGGGTGGTGAAACAAACATTTTCTTATTCTGTAATGAGCACGTCTTCTTGTGTTTGCATTTTAAATTCAATGGATATAGTCATGGGCACAGACACAATGCTACATAGTAGTTGGACAGCTATGTCTTACGATGCTTCCGTTAAAAATGTTATCAGGGAGATGTTTGACTTGATTAGTTGAGTAAGTGAACCGGTTCCTCCAACTTTTCTGATCTTCCATTCATGGGCCTTAGATTCTAGCAATCTAGGTCTAGATCTAGAATCAGGAATTTTATGAAGTACTAGCTATGTACTCGTATATCGAGTACTAAATCTAGTGATGTCAGAAATGCGTCAAAAACTACATTTAGAGATAGAATCACAACAAAAACTTTGACATGTGCAAAATAACGGGTTTTCCTAATGAAATAAGAATGAACTACGTTTTTTAGGGAAAATTGATTTTTCACCTTAGAACCGCCATATCTTATTAAAGTTTATTGCGCCACCCCGACCCTTTTTCCAGACGGACATATAAATATAGACTTAGATAGTACTTTACGATAACAATCACAAGT
>JAXRKP010001723.1:30000-35000 GCA_037039925.1 Doris montereyensis | reverse complement strand
TAGATATGAGCATACCTTCCTCGAGATTCGAAAGCTTTTGAGCAAGCTTCTGAATTTACGCAGTCACGTAAGTTAGTTATTATTCTGCATTACATAAAAATAATTTGGTGTAGAAATAAATAAAGAAAATAATGAAGATGTCTAATGTGCTGCTCCGTGACTTAAAGAGAAATTTAAACACACTGCTCTAGTTGTATTTACCTGGACAGATGACAGAGCTCAGCTGATTCACGAGATATTATGAGAGCAGTGGCAGAGTTGACCCTCAAGTAGGAATTAGTTGTGGCACCTAGCAGGCCTAGTTCTAAGTTGCTGATCTGTGCCGGTGTTCCGACATTGCCAAAGGCAACAGGAATGACATTTACACCGTTGTTTCTGGCTCTCGTTGCTTGGACCTAAAAGATGAAAGGACATCAAAAGAACACCCAGTGTTTTAGTAATGTATTGTTTAGAGATAATGTGTTATACAATGAGATATGACCTGTTTCTATTTTCTCTCTTGCTGCAGGCTAATTTATGTCTTCTTGCTTCTACTATGTTATTTCTTTTTATTCAACTAGATGGATGCTAATCACTAGTTGCCACCAGATGAATCTACCATCCACTTTATACGATGACATTGACTGGTCAATTAGCGTTGAGGGCGACACGAGGGGAGGGGGGGATAGATAGAGAGATACAGACAGAAAAGACAATCGAACAATTAATCAACCAGACAAACTGATAGACAAGCAGACAGAAACTGACTGAAAACCGACACGGCGATGCAAAGAGAGAGAGACAGAAAAAGATCTAGATACAGAAATAGAAGCTACAGACAGGTAGACAGAAAAAAGGGCAGACAGGGTGACGCATTAAAGGAGAAAGGAGAAGGTGGAAAAGACGGAACAAGTCAGAGAGAGGCAAACTGACGGCTTGACAAAAGACTAAGATTAACAGACAAATAAACAAACATAGCGAGACAAGCAGACAAGAAGATTGGAGAAGAGTCTGTTTTTGTTTTTGTTTTGTTTTTTTGTTTAATTGAACTTTAACCAGTGCATCAGTGATCTCAGGGTGAATTAAGAGGAAACGGCAAACTGAATGTGAAAGATAGTGCAAGAGTGATTGGGAGTAAGGAAGACCTACCAGGAAGAAATTGTCAACACCAGGATGCAGAAGACACTACAAAAATTTTTAACCCTTAACAAGATATACTCCAGCAAGGGTTTAGCAGAAAGAATCAAACTAAGGATATTCAACTCAAATGTCAAGTTAGTGCTAACCTATGGCTCAGAAACATGGAGAACCACAAAAACAACCCTACAAAAAATACAACCATTCATAAACAGATGTCTGAGGAGAAAGGTCAAAATATTCTGGCCTGAAGTTATCTCAAAAACAAATCTACGGGAAAGAACCCTACAAGTATCAGCTGAAAAATATTTAAAACGAAAGAAATGGAGATCGATAGGGCACGCGTTTAGAAAGGACCACAACACAATAACAAGACAGAGCCTAACACAGAACTCAAAGGGTAATAGCTCGAGGCTCAGCCAAGGACCACACGGGAGAAGGAATTGGAGGGAGAGGTGAAGAATACGGGCAAACATGGAAATCTATGTTGAGGCTGGTGATTGGAGATTGTTTGTTGATGGCGTATGCTTCCCAATGAGCTAAAAGGGCAAGAGAAGAAGATCTGCCAGCAGCCCCGCCAACCACCCACTAGGAATAGAGCCTGAGAAGAATGTACAGAGAGAGAAAGAGAGAGAGAGAGAGGGAGAGACAGAAAGACAGAAAGACAGACAGACACCGACAGGAGGCAATTTTCAAACATACAGACAGACAGAAACAGAGACAGAGACAGAGACAGAGAACGAGAGACAGACAGACAAAGAGAAAGAAATAAAAGGACAGAGACAGTCAGAGACAGAGACAAAGAGAGAGGGAGAGATGCAGATATAGAGTGAGGGGGGCTTACAGATTTGATTAAGTGGTTAAGGAGGAATAGATAAATAAAATAGAGTCAGGTTAGAGAAAAGAGACAATCAAATTGTTGGAGAGCAGTACAAATAATATTTCTCTTAATGCAATATAATCATTTAACACAAACGGATCAGTCAGCTTATAAATCTATTCATAGCACAGAAGCAGGCCTTCTATGAGCTAAAAACGATTAGCCTTGCTGATACCTACTCGGGACGTGCTATTCGTTTAGGTCTATTAGACATCTCAGCATCATTTGATACCATTGATCCAAATATATCTGACTGAGGCGGCTTGAAATGAATTTTGGAATAACAGACACAGCATTAAAATCGATTCAGTCTTATTTGAGTAATCGTGAGCTGACCGTCGTGATTACCACAGGGTTCTGTACTCTGTCCAGTTCTGTTTACGCTATATATTCAGCTTCTTGCTTCTGAAAATTGCTAAATTTAATCTTAACTTTCATTTCGATGTTAATGACAACAAAATTTACGGATCATTATATTATTCTAATAATTTGTATAAACTTTTAGATAATTTTAAAACTATATTTCCTCAGTTAAAGAATGGATGAATTTTAGATTGATATTACATGACGAAAAAACTTATTTGATTGTCATAGGTAGTGCAGAAGTCTAGGAAAGGAATATCTCAAAAAGTTTAAAAATTGGAAACAAATTTATTGAAATCTTGACATAGTCAAGAACCTTATTTCGAAAATGATCTGTCAATGTCTCACACTATAAATCCGTAGCATGTATTTTTTAACATTCATAACATATGGAAGATAATTTAATTTTATTCCTACAAAAAACTGCCATTCTATTATTAAATGAGATATTTTATAAATATTAGACTATTGTCATAGGCATTTTCCGGAACAACCCAAATAATTTTAAGAAGAGACAGTGTGACACAAAACAATGTAGATGAGTTAAAGATCCACCATACACTGGCTAAGTTTATAAAGAAATGTGAATTTAGCAACAGTCCAAGAGCATTCATAACACAGCCCCAAATTTCAGACAAGCTTATACCACATGATCACAAAGACTCACATTACCAATGGAGTTTGGAAATATCCTATACAGCTTCTTAGTCTGAATAGTCTCAGTTAGGAATTGACATGTCCTAGAAATGTTGTATGACATGTAAAGTATGTATGAATGTAATGAGATGTATGATAATGATGTATGTATGTATGTATGAGATCATGTATTCAGACATTGGTATTATCCTGTATGTTCCATCACAAAGAGATGATTCTAGATGATGTAGATATGTATGTATGTAAATGTTCCTGAAATGTATGTATTGTATGATAGATAGGAGAATGTCAGTTTAAGTATGACAGATTTAATGTATGTATGTAGGAAGTGTAAGTTGTAGTATGTAATTCATGACATGTATGAAATATTTTAACATGATTGTTATAAAGAGAAACTTTTGACAATGTATATCTTGAGTGAGAAAACTGGTCATATGTATGTATGACAGAGAGACAGACAGAAACACAGTACAGTATGTATATATGTATGTATGTATTCAGTTGTATGACATGTAGTATATATGTATGATGTAGGAGTATGTATAATGTATATAACATTGATGTATGTATGTGGTATGTATGTAGTGATAGTAGGGTATGTATGTATAGTTATTCAGTATTTATGAGATGTATGTATTCTCATGTTTATGTATGTAATGTATGAGTATGTATACTATGAAAGATGAATAACTATAAGTATGTATTATGTTTTCATACGTAAGAGATGGAGATGTATGTGTATGAGTAGTAGACAGATGTATGTTGCTGTATGTGTTGTATGAGATGTATTGGTCTTGGTTTGTATGTATGTTTTGTTTTTGTATGTATGTATGTTTTCCTTGAGAGAGATGTAGAGAGATATCAGATGTATGTACATTTGATCGAGTATGAGAGATGAGTAGTATGATGAGTATGTAGAGAGAGAGTATCATGAGAGTGTATGTATGTAGAGAGAGAGAGAGATAGTAAATCCAATTGTGATGTATGTATGTAGATGTAGTATGTATGTATGTAAACATGACATCTAAATGACAAATAAGATATATAAACAGAGTCGAGAGAGATGTAACGAGACATGATCTAAACGTATAGATGTAGTATGTATGATTCTGATGATGTATGTAGACATATATATGTATGTATGTATATATGAAAGATATGATGTATGTATAGTATAGATGTATGTATAGTATGATAGTATGATAGTATGATGTATGTATGTATGTATGTATGTATAGATGTATGTATATGAGTTTCGTAGGTAGATTGATGAGATGTATGTATGTATGTATGTATGAATGTATGTATGTATGTATGTAGAGTCTCTGTCTCTGTAGTATGTAGTAGATGTATGTATGTATGTATGTAGTAGTATGAGACAGAGTCTCTGTATGTAGAGTCTCTAGGAATGTAAATGTATGTATGATGTGAAAATCTCTGTCTGTCAGTAATACAGACTGTATGTTGTATATGTATGTATGTATGATGTGTCTGTATGTATGTGTGTGTGTATCACAGGATGTATCTATGTCTGTATGTAGTGTCTGTATGTATGTATGTAGATGTATGTCTGTATGTATGTATGTATAAGTATCCTATGTATGTATGTATGTATGTATGAAAGGTAGAGTCCTTGTCCTATGTTGTATGTATAAATGACAGTAATGTTTGTATGTAAAGTATGTTTATGTCTAGTATTCCAGACAGTATGTATGTATGTATGTATGTATGTCTGTGTATGTAATAGTATGTATGTATGTATGTGTACTAATGTCCCTAGATGAATGTATGTAGTATACATATGTCAATGTTTCTGTTGGAAATATAGGTCTAACGTTGTCACTGCCAGTGAGTGATTTTACAAACATTTCTCTTTCTACACTATTTCATTTAATAGATCTGCAATTAGACTTCGACAGGCCAATCAGACAGAAAACACTGTGCAACAAAGAGAGAAACTACTAACTATTAAACTAGACATTGA
>JAXRKP010001723.1:15000-20000 GCA_037039925.1 Doris montereyensis | reverse complement strand
CAATGAACAACATGGCGAAGATGACCATGGACTCAAACGGTGGTATCACCAAGACTATTTGTGAGCTCAGCATGCTAACATCTTTTGTGTCACTTTTTCAGTGCCATCAGATTGGTTGCAGATCTAAAGTGAAATGCCGTGTCAACGCGTCAAAGCGCAAAGGATTCGCTGTGTGCCTTGGGGCCTTCTGCCGCAACTGTACTGTGATTGCATTGTGGCCTCCACGTATACATCAGATGTCGACATGTCAGCGTCAGGGCACCCTAAGCCGTTCAATAGTAACACAGGAGTTGTTGTAGCCTGCCTCAAGAGCGATATGGGACCCCATAAACTTTCTAATTTCTGTGAGACACTCGCTATGCCCCCCCCCCGCCCCCGCCCCACAAGAAGACCTTCACGTAGCGTGCCGAAGATATCTATGGTCTCAATGTAGAATGTCACAACAGATGGTGAAAAAAAGAACATCAACGGCACCTAGATATCACCATCGACAACACTGAACCGCTAGACAACGCCGTTAGTTTTAACGGAACATGGATGACGAGAGGCCTTTCGTCTCTTGTTGGAATTGGATGTGCCATCGACAGCCTCACTGCTTTCGTAGTTGATGCTCACGTCGTTAGTGCCTTCTGTCAAACATGTGCGACAACTGGAAAGTGGCAGAAGGCTAACAATCCTCATCTGTATGACGCATGGCTTAGAGAACACCAAGAGGAAGGCTATAACATCAACTGCACAGGTGAGTTGTTTTTTGTATTACCAAAAATAAGTTCTTCTTACAAATCATTTTTTTCTAGCCGATCAATTGAAATCAACACACAGAGAACATGTATGGCTCTGGAGGATGCACTGTTATTATAATTGTTTGATTTATTTGATCATTACATTATTAGGATTATTGCTTTTGTCATTATCATTATCGTCATTATATTTAGAAAATCAAAGCTCACGGTTGGGAGTAAAACTAGATTTATATCAAGGAATGGAACCAATTTACTATTGTCACGTAATATGAGTAAACAAATTATTTTTACATAATTAATAATTCATGGCAGACTAATCTGTTGTAAGCAGTTGCCTAATTCGATGAGATTGGGCAGCTACAACGCAATGCATGATATCATTTTATTTTTATTTTTGTAGTTGCAATTTGATCTCCTTCTTATTCCCTTTGTTTGTATGTCATCTTTAGGTACATCGGGCATGATGGAAACTGTAGCGGCAGAAACCCTGTGGCGAAGATCGGTGGACCTGCATCAGCTACGCTACACGGCATTTGTTGGAGACGGTGACTCAAAAGCCTTCGACGGAGTTTGCAGGGCTGAGCCATATGGACCAGATGTGGCTATTGTCAAAGAAGAGTGTATGAACCATGTTTCAAAGCGACTCAGTGCGGCCTTGCGGAATTTACTTCAGGACTGCTCCAAGAAGGGTTTGAAAATGTATTTCCTATGCACAAACAGAATGAATCCATGTGCTTCAAAAACTCACTTCTATTTTCTACAGAAGAAAAAATTGTAACCCTTTCTCAAAAACGCTAACTATAAATTTTCAATTACACAATGACAATCACCTGAATTATTTGACAAACATAAGCTGCACATAATCAACATCAAGCCATTTGGGTCTTTTAAATTATTATTTTTTATTGTACTGAACTATTCTGTTTCTAACATAGTTGATTTGTCTACATTCGCATTTTCTGTACTGATTGATAATATTTCTTCGACTCCTCTGCAGCGGCCTTCTGTGCGGCTTTTTGTTCCTCCACCATTGCAGGATACACATATGGGAATCTACACCAGGAGAGTTTGTTCTGGTCGGGTGAAGTGCCTTGCCCAAATGTGTAAGTGTAAATATCCATCTGCAGAATCTGGGCAGCCGTGAATATTTCAACTTCTGTGCCCCACACTGAAGACCATGGCATCTTGGTACGCAGAATGTACTTCCAGACGGGCTCCCGCCCAATGAATTGCTGGATCACTGAACCTGGACCTGCCTTAGCAATCGCTTCTGTAATGACAGCTCTGACCATCAGGTGGTCCTCTTCGTCACCAGATATCAGGTAGGCCAACGCACGGAAGAGGCAGTTCCCATCCCCTTGCACCTTCCTGGTGATCACAGTTTCAGTAATCTTGTGCCCATTCACCTTCCAGCAGTACTTGACCTTCTGGGCGCTCAAGCCTCCCATTCTTTTGCAGAGGACTCTCCTCTCTGCAATCGTCGTGCAGGGGTTGAAGGAGTACTCAGTAGACTCTGTGCAGCCAATCACAATGCTCATGTCCACATCCTCCTCGTCATCAAACTCCATACGTCCAGCAGGCCCAAGTGGAGGGATCGCTTTGATCCAGTCAGCTTCCTTTGTGGAAGCTTCTGTGGGTGGAGCAAATGTGACCTTCTTGACACGCTTGGGTTTTGGTTCACATTGGCCTTCTGTGCGTCTGGAAGGTCCAGATGGGGGAACTCTTCTTGTGGGTTGTGATACAATTTCAGGTTGCTTGCATTAACCCTCTTCAGCCATCAGCGTGTACCTAGATTTCTTGGCATCCACAGACACGATTGTATATGGCCCCATGAACTGGTAGTCCATTTTGCCACCCATCCTGCTGCTGTGCATCATGTTCCGCCCAACCCATGAAAAGTGCCCTTACTCTGGTCACTTGAGGAAGTAGACTGTGTAGAAGATGTTGTTGAAACACTGGTAGGCAAGCTTGGCACAGAAATGTCCCCTTCTTTGCCTTGATTCAACTGTTCCTAGATATGATCTGGGATATCACAAACAATATTCCCATCAACTAGCACTTCTCTCTCCATTTTACAAAATATTGATCTCCGTCTAGAACGTTTGATGTACGCAAGATATTTGAAGTTGATGTTGGTTGGTGTTTTGAGGCAGCCGGGTAGCTGACGCGCTAGCCTATTGCACCACAAAGCATGAAACTAGCTTACTACCTAGTGAACAAATGTTCGTCACAGGCGTGGGAAAACTGACGCGCTGGAGTCAGTGAATTGAACTCGGTGGTGAATTTTGACATGGAGGTGTTTGGTCCCATCACTGACGTTATAGGGAACGAGAACGGGGTCGGGTAGAGAGCGGACTATTAGTGAAGCCATTTGGGCCTTCTGTACTTGAATGCATCATAAACAAAGAGATGAACAGGTAGGTGAGAAGAAATTTATTGCACAACCTCATCAAAGCGGCCACAGTGTGAGAAACTCATCAAAATCTGTTTAGAAAAAGTCATAAAGTTAAAAATTCATGTGGGCTAATGACCTTCTAGATGGTTCCGAAATATCCTGGTGGTTCCCAAAAATCCTGCCACCAGGGCCAGGATAAATCGGAATGGTTCCGATTAGACTGGATCCGAAATATTCTGTGACACCGGGTTAGACTGAGATCTGCTCACAACATGGCTATGGCTGACCAGAGACACGACCGATAAATGAGGCGTGTTGGTCACTGAATTTCAAGGAATATGTTGACCATTCAGCATGACGTGGTCGAACACAAGTGTGGCACAGTGACCTTCCTCCGTGTACTTCCTCACAAAAGGATACAGCTTGGAACGTATTTCTCTCACTCCATGAGAAGTCCTCTGCGATTGAAAAGCTTGATCTTTTAGCTTACTTCTTTCCTTTAAAAGTGACGTCGGTGGCCGACCGGTTAGGCTGCCGGATTGGGGATCATGAGGCCCAAGTTCGAATCCTAGCAAAGCCAGATCCGACGTTGTGTTCGTTGGGAAAGACACTTAACATGCATTTTCCCCACTCTACCCAGGTGCAAATGGGTGCAAGCACTAACTTGGGAGTAAAACTTGCGTCAGACTAACGTCCTGGCAAGGAGGTGAGTATTGGCACTCTTCACACTATAGAGACCGGGATAAACTCTGGCTCTATGGGCCTTAAGGGCCATGAAGGAACTTTACCCCTTAAAACTAGTCTTAACACCGTACTCCTTAAATTTTGCAATAATAGGTTGTGGTGGGCGTTGTATTTTTTAGTCTATGAACTCTCTCTCGATATGTAACTTTTCTCTAATCAGTTCTTTCACCTTCTTTTCAGTCTTCCTATTAGACAGACGGTTGCCATGAAAAAAAATACATTTTAACGTCTAGAATGATTTTCTAATTTGACAATTTTGATCGCGGTCATGGCTAGGCTGTGTTTTAGTCATTTGTTCTCTCGTTCCACAATGTCTACTCCATATGTCGTCTCACCCAAGCCATTCTCTATACAAGCAAGTTCATCAACAATTTCATCGAACCGACTATTAAAGTTTTGTATGGCCTCCATCACATCTGGAAGGGTTGAGTTAGTTTGTCACGCAGGTGAATTGACCCAAGAAGACCCCACACTGTTCATGTCACTGGAAGATCATAGCGCGGCCTATGTGTTTTTGTTGAGGCTTTAGGCCCTGGATTGTCTTTTACGTCACCACATAAAGCAAGCTATAGTCTGTTCACCCAAGTATATTCGCGGTTAAGTTGAATGTTCTCAGCTTTTACGAAACAAAACAGTATACTGAATCTTTGCATGTAGCCTTACATTTATCATGAACCAACAAATCTTGAATTTGAAGTTCATGCATAGTACCGTTCTGTCAAAAAAAAGTCGTATTCCTTTGGTCTTTTCTTTGTTTTCAATTTGATAACATTCAAACTTTAAAGTGTTTACAGTAAGCATGAATGTATTAATCAGGATCTTCCCCCTTCTCGGGTCCGAGTGGCCTAGTTGATTTGAGTAGCAATATGTGGTGTATTGCAGTGACGTAGCATCATGATGTATTGACTTGAGCTTTGTTTTATATATACATGTACTTATATTTATTGCGTTCATCTACAACAAGCTGAAACCCCGCTCAATGAGCATGTTGTTATGAGAACGTGACGATGTAAGCGTAAAAAAAGCTGACATCCCACTCAATGAGCAAGTTCTAATCCTAATCCGAGCCCAATCTCTGCCAAAAAAAGATTTAGTAGATCTAGAGTAGCTCTAGATCT
>JAXRKP010001722.1:70000-95000 GCA_037039925.1 Doris montereyensis | reverse complement strand
ATTCCAGATCTGAAATCAAGAACTCTCATATGTTTCATTATTGTTCCACAAATCTGCAGTTTCCTTCTGTAAATCTAGATATATATCTATATCTATATCAAGAATCTAGATCTAGATCTAGAGCTAGAGCTAAATCTAGCTCTAGGCAACATATCTGCAGTTTTCTTTTGTAGATGTGGAATCTAGATCTAGATTCTAGATCCTAGAAGTCGACCTAAAGCTAGATCTAGATCTAGATTCAGAGCTAAATATAGATCTAATTATAGATTATAATCTAAATTTTGGTCTAGATCTAGATCTAACTTCTAGATCTAGAGATCTAGCTTTAGATCCAGGTGTTGGGATTCTACCTCTAGCTCTAGCTAGAGCTAAACTAAAATCAGATCAATCAAAGAATTATGGAATGTTTCAATATTATTCTTCAGATCTGCGGATTTCTTTGCCCATTGCCGAAGTAAGCGATGACAATAATTCAGAAGAGGAAAGAGAAAGTATATCCTGGCACCACGATATGGACCATCATGCAACGATTATTTTCCCTGAGGTCTCTGAAGGATATTATAATCATGTTGTATTACCACCGTTTTAAAATAGCTTTTCGCATAATGAAATGAGGGAGGGGGAGGGGGAGGGGGCTGCAACCCCTTCTTTTTTCCACTGGATTTTCATGTTATCCCCCTGAATTCCCCCTTCCCCCTTATTTTCACTTCATTCCCATTAGAAAACACTTCATGCAAATTTGGCGAGAATGCCTATCGGCCAACCATTTCTGGGCCAACCAAATGCAGATATGTTTCCAGTTACTCTCACTGCACATGTTGGTTTATTGTAAAAACTTGTAATATTTGGCTTCTATTATATTTTGCTCTACATTGTGTTCTTTTAAGAATGCTATAGTTCGTCCCTCCACACAGTGTCAAATGCCTTTCTAAGTCAATAAAACACAGGTGCAAAGTCAATGTTTTCTCTCCAAGGAATTTTCTATTGTTTGTCTAATTGTAAATGTATGGTCTTGTACATTTCTTCTGGTCTAAATCTACTATGATGCTCTTCAATCTGATCATCTAAGGAATTATACGTCATATGGACATTTTTCTGCCATGAACTAGAAGATAAATGATCGTTCTATCGAATATGCAAAGAACAGAAAATCAACCTTTTGGTCCAAATCTCTCCAGTTCAGGAGCCCCCACCCCCCCCCCTTTAAGGAGTACTACCACATCTGGGAGCAGTGTCAATATAGATCGAGTGACATAATAGATCTAGATCTATCTCAATACGCATATTTTTAATGCAGCCACAATGATTTGTGTTGATCCCAAGCCCAATAAATACAGAGGGACAATATTTTTGTTGATTCTGTGTATACCTGCTATTTTATATTTTGTTCCAGACCCCTATAAAGTGACTGACATCGAGATTGATGCTACATGACTGCATAAAATGCTTTGTTTGTTCCAGACAAATCTGTTAACCAATATGAGGTTGTGTCTATTAAAAACTTAACAAACTTTGTTGGTTTACCTTTTTTGCTCTCGGACCTAATCTTCAAATGCTTTGCTATTCATGAAAGATTTGTACAGGTAATCATTTTTCTTTAATTATAAGAAGATTCATATCATAAAAAAAGTATTAATTGCAAAACATTCTTAGTCTATTGCCATTTTCTTGAACTATTTATTGAAGGGGTACCATGCTTGTATATTATATAACTGCACATCTCAATTTTTTACTGCTCTAAACTCAGGAACCACTGCATCCACAAGCGTCATATTTCACGGGCAGATTTCAAATAGCTTGTTTTAGGTTCTTTAGCGACTAAACCATTGGATTAAATCAGTATTTTAATTGATTGGGAAAAGATTGTTTTGCCTGCGATCCACGGAACTTTTTCTTGTTACTAGATTAAAATAAATTGCAGCAGAATGGACTAAATGATACTATTGTGTCTGAAATATTCAAAGGAGATGGAAGTGGATAGGTCATGTGCTCCGAATAAAGAATACCAAACACATAGACACCTCCGGGCCAACGAAAGGCAGGGAGAACAACATGGAACATGGCGAAGGACAGTAGAAGAAGAGCGAAATGATATAAGAAAGCCATCGAATGAAATCAGACGAATGCCCCAAGACAGAGATGAATGGAAACGTTTTCTTGACGTCTTATGCTCCTCCAAAGACCCACGATAGAGAGAGAGAGAACAACATTTTTGCGTCTCTTTCTTTCTTTATCCAGTTCCCATTCTACCTTTCGGTGTATGGGTTCAGATGCCCGAGATGATCTTTCTCCAGGATGCCCTGTCCTGGCATTTCCTGTTTCCTTCAAATGAGTTAAATTGCTATTCTTCAATGCCTCTATTATATCTTTTCCCCACTTTCTCCGAGGTCTGCCTTTTGGTCTTTTACATGGGCTTTAGCGTTGTATACTGGTTAGCTATTCTATTGTCATTCATTCTGTTTACATCCCCAAACCATCTCAATTGATTTGTTTCTATCTTAGTTTTTATGCCATCTGTTTTTGGTTTGATCTCTTATTGTTGTGTTTCTGGTTTTGTCTCTTTTAGTTTTCCTGACTACTCTTCTTAGATATTTCATTTCAGCTGTTCATAATGTTGATATCTGAAGGTCACTTTCTGATTTTCCAAACAGAACTAAATCATCGACAAATGAAAGCAGTGATACATTTCCTGGTTTGAGCTTCATTTTCTTCATTTTTGATGATGCCTTTGCGACTGAATCCCTAAATGTGATGAAGAAAAGAATACTTAGGATACAACCTTGTCTTAGTCCTATATCTACATCAAATTCTGCAGATATGTTTCCAGTTACTCTCACTGCACATGTTGGTTTATTGTAAAAACTTTTAATGGCTTCTATTAAATTTTTGCTCTACATTGTGTTCTTTTAAGAAATGCCATAGTTAGCCCCTCCTCACAGTGTCAAATGCCTTTTCTAAGTCAATAAAACACAGGTGCAAGTCAATGTTTTTCTCAAGGAATTGTTCTATTATTTGTCTAATTGTAAATGTGTGGTCAAGTACACTTCTTCTGGTCTAAATCCCCTCTGATGCTCTTCAATCTGATCCTCTACTCTTTTCCTTAGTTTCATTTCAGTATCCTGGCTTATACTTTCCCTGGAACGGTAAGTAGTGATATCCCTCTATAGTTTGAGCATTCCATAATTGATCCTTTCTTATGTATTGGTACTACCGTTCCCTTTTTCCAGTCGTCTGGCATCTGTTTGGACTTCCATGCTTGTTAGCATATTGCATGTAGTAGTTGTCAGCCTCTCTCCTTTGATTTTTAACCATTTCTGGATAAACTTAATCTGCTCCTTGGGCTTTTCCTAATTTCACTTTTCTTATAGTTGTTTGGATTTCTTCCATTAATATATCTACATCTTCAGCTGTCTTCTCTGGATTACTTGTTACTCTTACTAATTGATCTTTACTCCTTGTTTCATACGTTCTGGAGGGATTATGTGGTGAAAATCTTTCTCCCGTGTTTTCATGATTTGGCTGTCTTCTTTCATTATTTCTCCTTTGGCATTCTTCATTTGTCGTATTTGGGCATGATTTGATCTTTCTCATGCTTTTCATCGCCCCTCAGAACAGTGTTTGATTTCCTTGATAGCTTTCTTGAAGTCTTTGTCCAAACTCTTCCCATTGTTCCTGTTTTGCTTTCCTAACTTCCTCTTTGGCGATAGTTCTTTTATTCACGTAATCTATCCTATCCTCTGGTCTCTTTGTTTGCAAATATTTCTTCCAGGCATCCTTTTTTCTTTGATCTTAGTTTTGACATTCTCATTTGACCATGCTGTTCTTTTCCCATCTCCTTTAATTTGTTTTCTACCACAAACCTCTTCAGTACAACTGAAGAGTGTTTATATACATCTGCCACTTTTCTTCTATTGTGGTATCATTCAGATCCATCTGTCTTTCACTGCTAAATCTTTTTATCTAGATTGATACATCTCTTTTACTATTGGTTTATATAATTCTGCTATTTTCAGTTTAGTAGCTTTCTTCTCTTTCCTTTTTCTGTTTGTTTTCTTCAGTCAGTAATCTCATTTTGGCAATCACTAAGTGATTATCACTAAATATTTCTGCTCCTCTATTTACTCTTGCATCAATGTACTGTTAAAAAAAGGCTGCTAACTATTATGTAGTCTGTTATTGACTTTCACATCTGTCTTCATTTACTCTTGTATATTTGTGGATATCTTTATGAGGAAAAAAGGTGTTTGTTATTTTTCATGTTATTCTTTAGGCAAAAATCTATTAGTCTCTCCATTTGAATACGTTTTTGTCTCTCCTTCTTTACATATTACTCCTCTTGATGTTTCTATATTGTTTCCTACTCTAGTGTTTAAATCTCCTAAACAATTAATTCATGTTTGTGTTTAAGATTCTCTGCAGCTATTTGTAAATCGTTTTCGAATGTATGTTTTTCTTCTTTAGTTGCGTCTTCGTTTGGTCCTTAAGCTATTAATAATTTAATTTCTCTTTCTTTTGGTTTAATATTTACCTCTTATAGCCGTGGGCTTATACATTTCCAACTTTCTAGTAACTTTTCATGCCTTTTATGTACTAGGAGACCTACTCCTGCTCTAGCTCTATATTTGACATCTACTCTGAGAAGATTAAAATATTATTTGGTCCTACATTTTCTATTCCTTGTCCTTTTTTTCTTAGTTTTTGTAATAGCCAAAATGTCTGCTGAATTTTTCCATTTCTTCAACTAATTCTAACTCTTTTCTATTGATTGCCCTAACCTTCCATGTTTCAAAATCACAGTCTGCGTTCGTTTCCATTTTCGTCGTTGAAAGGTCAAGCCGGGTATAATATATTTATTTCTCTGCATCAGTTAGGTTTTCGGATAAGCAGGGGATTAGCCCACTGTATCCTAGGTAGATGGCGGGGCTTGAGGCCCCTGCCAGGCCTTGTTATTTTCTGTCAGGGTTAACTCTCTTAGCCTTTGGTCAGCCAAGAACCGACCTGCAAGGCAGCAGGAGACTCGTGGAGGGCGTGATCATCTACTATTACCTGTCCCACTGTCCGGGTTTTCACGTCTCATTAAACGAAACGGACGGTTTATAGACGTGTTGGTAGGTCCTACTTCTTTTCTTTTGATTATTTCTTCTCACTTTTATCTTGCTGTTTTCCTCTTAATTCACCCTGTGATCGCCGCAAAATAGTGGACGGCATAAATTTCAATTAAACGAACAAAATTCCTTTTTGATTCACCATAACATCACCGTAATGGTGGACGGGTAAATTTCAATTAAACAAACAAAACCCCCACCCAAAAAAAAGGCCATCAATTAGGTCTAGATCTACTGCGTTTGTCACGAGCTTTGTTTGCATTTGTTTCCAGTACGAGTTTAAATTGTGAGTTTACGAAGACATTATTACGTCAGAACCGACGAAAGGTTTTTGTATCTGACGCGTAAAGTGTTTGTTCGGTCTGTTCTGCTCTGTCTGTCTGTCATTTATCGCAGTTCTTTACTCCAGTTAATAAGCATAAACCTTTTTTCTTTCCATTCTTTTCTTTGTGTGTGTGTGTGTGTGTGTGTGTGTGTGTGTGTGTGATAATTTTACATCAAAACTCTCAATATTGCTTTAAATAATTTGATTTCCAGCGAGTTTCACCAACACAATGGCGTGTATTGAATTTGCTTGATATTCTCTCCTTCTTTTCTCTTCTGTATGTCAAACTCTAAAAATATCGCTTTCAATACTGTGGTTTTAAAATTTCTGCACCACAATGCTGTGAGTTGCCTCTTGCATGAGATTCTATATTCCTACACGCCTTAGGGCATTTTTATACGATTAAGATTTATAATCTGTTAGGGATAAAACCCTGGATATAAACACATGTTAACGCAACTGTTATTATGCAATCGTTACATCCCAAGTAGTACCATATACAATTATTATACAATCATGTTACATCCCAAATAGTACCAAGTACAATTATTATACAATCATGTTACATCGTAAAAGTAGTACCAAATACAATTATTATACAATCATGTTACATCCCCAAATAGTACCAAATACAATTATTATACAATCATGTTACAACCCAAGTAGTACCATATACAATTATTATACAATCATGTTACATTCCAAATAGTACCAAATACAATTATTATACAATCATGTTACATCCCAAATAGTACCAAATACAATTATTATACAATCATGTTACATCCCAAGTAGTACCAAATACAATTATTATACAATCATGTTACATCCCAAGTAGTACCAATAATACAATTATTATACAATCATGTTACATCCCAAGTAGTACCAAATACAATTATTATTATACAATCATGTTACATCTAAAATAGTACCAAATACAATTATTATACAATCATGTTACATCCCAAATAGTACCAAATACAATTATTATACAAATCATGTTACAACCCAAGTAGTACCGAATACAATTATTATACAATCATGTTACAACTAAATAGTACCGAATACAATTATTATACAATCATGTTACAACCCAAGTAGTACCGAATGCAATTGTGCTAATCATGTTACAACCCGTGTACCGAATACAATTATTATACAATCATGTTACAACCATTAGTACCGAATACAATTATTATACAATCATGTTACAACTTAAGTAGTACCATATACAATTATTATACAATCATGTTACATCCTAAGTAGTACCAAATACAATTATTGTATCGATTCCGTATTCGAGACTGAGGAAACACAGATAGACATGAGCGGTAGGTCTGTCTGCTATTCCAAGTTTTTAATTATAACATATTCAAAATGGTGACGTAGATGAATGAACATTCAACTCAAAGATGGGGAAACAATGAAATTTTCACTAAATAAACGTCACTTCTGGTAGAAGAATCATTCGAAGGAAAACAATATTTGGATCACTTATAACCTACATGCAAAATGATTATGGCTACTCTTAGTGGTCTGGCAACAGTCTTTGGCGTACAAAAAACGACCAACTCAGAATCATATTATAGTAAGATACACACGTATAT
Organism: Doris montereyensis; assembly: GCA_037039925.1. Classification (NCBI taxonomy): domain Eukaryota; kingdom Metazoa; phylum Mollusca; class Gastropoda; order Nudibranchia; family Dorididae; genus Doris; species Doris montereyensis. Next base: position 87,963 of record JAXRKP010001722.1, on the reverse strand, counting down.
AAACAGAAACATACACACATACATGCACACTTACACACATTCACACATATACACGTGAATATGGATATCATAACAATATAACATCCTTCTCACTCATCTTCCTCCTGGATCACGTGATATCGAAATTAATTCTAATGACTCACGAGAGGAAAGTTAAGTAGAACGGATAGAACGAAATATAGGTCACATAATGTTAAAATTACATTGGTTGATTTATCTTACTTTACATTATTATGATTCATAAGTATACTAATATGTATGTGTTGTGTGCACATAATGTGTGTGTGTGTGGGTGTATGTGTGTGTGTGTGTACTACGAGTGTGAGTATACTGTATCATTCGGCCCTACGTTAACCTTAACAACAAGCATTAAAACAAAAAAACACACAACTATTAATTTGTTTATCGTATGTAATGTAAGCAATAAGAGATCAAACCAAAGCAGATCCCATGAAAACTAAGATAGAAACAAATCAACTGAGATGGTTTGGGAATGTTAACAGAATGAATGACAATAGAATAACTAAATCAGTATACAGTGCTAAAACTCAAGGTAAAAGACCAAAAGACAGACTCGGAGAAAGTGGGAAGAAGATATGAAAGAGGCATTAACGCAAAGAAATTTAACTTTCACGGAAGGAAACAGAAAATGTCAGGACAGGGCATCCTGGAGAAAAATCATTTCGGACATCTAAACCCATACACCGAAATGTAGAATGGAAAATGATAAAGAAAGAAAGAACTGTAATGTAAGCACGCGTTGACCCTTCATCAGATCGAAAAGCAGATCAGGACGTCAACATCAATATCTAAATGTAAAGAAAAGGCCGAAAATCTTCTCCCCCTACTAACAGCAGCTGGAGCTGAAAACTTTACGCAGCCGACGTGAACCCAGCAGAAACGATACGAAACAAAACGAAGCGACGTGAAATCCAGAACGAAACGAAACAAAACGAAGCGACGTGAAATCCAGTACGAAACGAAACAAAACGAAGCGACGTGAAATCCAGGAACGAAACGAAACAAAACGAAGCGACGTGAAACCCAGAAAGAGAAATGAAACAAAACGAAGCGACGTGAAGAATCCAGAACGAAACGAAACAAAACGAAGCGACGTGAAATCCAGAACGAAACGAAACCAAAACGAAGCGAAGTGAAATCCAGAACGAAACGAAACAAAACGAAGCGACGTGAAACCCAGAGAAGAAACGAAAATGTCAAGGCATATGAATAAGGGCTTTGGCTTTGCTTGCTGATGTTTTCTTCCTTTCTTTCATTTAAACACTAAACTTAAACGGAGGTGAATACCTGGATCGTGTGAATTCCGAAGTAAGTGGAGAACCTATGCAGGAGTTCTAAATTAACTATATCCACCATTTTCCGAAGTAATTGGAGAACCCATGCAGGGAGTTCTTAATCATCTCTATGCACCATTTCCGAAGGGTAAGTGGATAACCCCATGCAGGGGGTTCTAAATTAACTCTATCCACCATTTTTGTCAAGGGGACTCGATAGCCCAGAGGCAAGTGGTTGTCGGTCTCTTGAGCCTCGCCAACGGTTGTGAAATAATTTCTCGATTTTTTTTCGAGCAAGATATACCCCGTCCCCTCTCCTTGTCCAGGTAGGTGGATCAACACCTAGTCCGATCGGAGACGGACGATAAAAAGGAGGCCCGTGTTTGCAACACTCTGTTCACGTTGAAAACCCCATTGACTGTTTACAGGCAGTCTGGACAAGATTAAAAATCCCATTAAAAAATCCCGAGATCACCTTAGTTAGGTAAATCAAATCAAATCCAACCGTTTTGTCAACAAAAATCAACTACAGCAGGAGTAGAAAGGCTATGAAGTCAATACAGGCCTTTGCCCTATACTGTGTTGTTCGATTTGATGCGATCCTAAAGAATCTCAGCGGTGATCATTTGTGATGTAATGTCTCTCCCTGTGTATCTATTCCCCAGCAGAGTCTTCAAAGCAAGTACAATGTACCCCTTTCTGTTTTCAGTTGTGCTTGTATTGGTATGTTTGTGTCTTCTCCATTTGAGTTTCGGTGTTCAACTACGTGTGTACATCTATAAACAAAACCTAGGTGTAGCCAAAGTTCCATCTCATATGTCTAGTCTGTGTGTGTGTGTGTGTGTGTGTGTGTGTGTGTGTGTGTGTGTGTATGCGTACATGTTTGGTATTGTGCCAAGTTCGACGAAAACAAAGTATTGAATTGTATGCAAAGGTGTGCATGAGAATGAACGTCAGACAAGAAGAGTGTTTTTTGTTTGTTTTATAAGTCTGCGAAAACGTTATATTCTCATAGGTGTGCACACATTGTCTCCTAGTGTCCGCACACACGCGCACAGCTTTGAGGGTACATTTTTAGTAACATTAACTTTTAAAGTCTTATTTCAAAACAAAATTACGTCAGGGTAAGGAACAATAATATATTAATTTTTTTTAAAAATTTTTTTTTGGGTCAGTAGGGGTAGGGTGGGTGATTTGGAGTGAGGGTTGGCGATATGGATAATGCTAGATCCAAATAAATATGAGTGATTTCAAAAGTGATCAATGACATTGAAGGACAACTCCACGAAGGAAGATTGAACAAACACATGCGTATATAACTATACCCCTTCGCCAGACAACAAACGAGGAATATCTACAACTACAACACATACACAATGCGAAGTCAGAAAGGAAAAAAAAAGAAAAACGGAAGAAAAAGGGATGGGAGGGCGTGTGGAGAGGAGATTAATACGCAAAACACAGGGAAGACCAGACGGTGCCCTGAGATAAGCATGATAGGTGTATTGAGTAAAAGGGAAAGGGGGGGAAAGCAGGTGGTTGGGGAGGGGAGGGGTGGATAGGTGACGTCAAAGGGGGAAAAGTCAAAATGAAAACCAAAGAACAGTAGATTGAGATCCTTTGGCCGCAGAGCACAATAGGTATACGCACATTGCACTACGCTGAATGGCAGAGTGGAGAGAGAGAGAGAGAGAGGCGAGAGAGGGAGAGAGGTAGGTTCCATCTCTTCATTTTCACTCTATCTCCTTTTGTTAGAGAGAGATCTTAGCGATGACTCATTAGTCCAGAGGCAAGGGTGTCGGCCTCTCAACCAAAAAAGGAGTGGGTTCGAGCCCTGCCAACGGTTGGAAAAATTTTCGCTCTTTTTTTCGAGCACAATCTACTCCCCTGGTCCAGAGGTGGACCGACCCATCGACAGACTGTGCACATTAAAGATCCATCGGCAGACAGGGCGGTGCGGACACAATTAAACAGACTAAAACCCACAGAGAGAGATGGGGTAGTAGAGGGAAATCAAATCTCAAATCAAATCAAATCAAAATGGAGGGATAGGAACGAGGACGTTTGCTCTGATTTGAGTTGGTTTACTTTGACCCCTTTATTAGCTCCAAGATCATCAAATGTGTCGTCAGGCAATTCTATGATTGTGAGCCAACGTAGTGACAATCTCAATCTCAGCGTCTCTATCTCTGTCTCTGTTGAGTTGAGAGAGTCTCAGTCTCTTGTCTCTGCCCTGGTCTCTGTTCCTGTTTCTGTCTGAGTCTCTTGTCTTTGTCTCTTGTCTCTGATTGTCTCTGTTTCTGATAGACAGAGAGACAGGGAGACTCTCTCTTGAGAGACTGTCTCTCGAGAGACAGAGAGATGACATTTTCTTTTCACACGATAGAAAGAAAGATTTCATTTCCCTTTCCTTTCTTTTCCTTTCCTGTCATTTCATTTCCTTTCATGTCATTTCAACCTTTCCTGTCATTTCCTCACATTTCCTGTTATTTCATTTCTTTTCCTGTCATTTTTTCCTTTCCTATCATTTCATTTCCTTCCCCTGTCATTTCATTTCCTTTCCTAAACCATTTCATTTCCTTTCTGATTTCATTTCCTTTCCTGTCATTAAATGATTTTATTTCCTTTTCCTGATTTCCTTCCTTTCCTGTCATTTAATTTCCTTTCCTGTCATTTCATTTAATTTCCTTTCCTGTCATTTCCTTTGCTTTCCTGCCCTTTCCGTCGTTCCTTCAGAGAGAGAGACAGACAGACAGACAGACTCCCTCCAGACCCCCTCCCCCATTTCCCTCCAAACTAACAGAGGAGTATTGTGTTTATTTCTATCGTACGTCTTGTGGTATATTCACACACACACACACACACGACACACACACACACACACACTCTCTCTCTCTCTCTCTCTCTCTCTCTCCCTCCCTCCCTCCTCCTCCCTCCTCCCTCCCTCCCTCTCCTTTCTTTCTGTTTTGTTTTCCTCTTTTCTTCTTTCTTTCTTTTTTTCCTTTCTTTCTGGTATATGTGGAAAGTCATTCCGTATAAACAGTATTTATCTTGCGGCCTGGCGAGAGAGAACAAATCTTGTGTTTGGACAATGAATTGGTGGAGACAGACGCCACGATTGAAGCAGCAAGATTTATGAAGCCGATGCTGTGAATAGATTTTGTTTTTTTTTGTTATTGGATATTGTACTAAAATGAATCTTTTTCAAGAGAGAGATTTGTGTTTTCTTCAAAACAGAAACGGTCAAATGATAGTAATAATAATGATAATAATCTATTACAAAGAGAACAATCTGTTATTGAACAGGATTACAGATTAAGGTAGTGGTTTAAAAATTGACATTATGTATTTCATAGTTGCACAGCTCCAGTTTCAGACGATCTAGATCTAAGATTTACAACCTTAGATCTAGCTCTAACCCTAACAACTGAGATCTAGAACAGATCTAACTCTAGAAAGAACGAGAGCTCTAACCCCAAATCTAACTCTAGCTCTAATTTAACTCTAGCTCTAGCTCTAACCCTAAGTTTAACTTTTAAAACATAACTCTAGCTCTAGCTCTAACCCTAAATCTAACCTAGCTCTAGCTCTAACCCTAAATTTAACTCTCTAGCTCTAGCTCTAACCCTAACATCTAACTGTAGTCAACTTAAATCTAACTCTAGAAAAATGATGAAACTTGGAAAAACCCTAAATCTAACTGTATTAAACAAATCTAACTCATTAGTTTGTGTTATGACCTTATCAACACCCTGCAGTATAACTCTAGGAACTAATCCTCTATCACAATTAACTGTATATTTTTAGATATTTGTTCTAACTCTAAAACATGACTTACAGAACAAGTGAACATATTAAGCTCCAGTTTCATTCTTTAGATTTACATTTGCTTGCGTGATGGACGAGATCTAGACCTGTATTTTGTTTTGAAATTAAGAAATGCAACTTGTATGTTAAACTGTACCCTCCTCCTTATCAATCTAACTCTAGTTGTTGCGATGTTCTCTTCTCTGTCTGGGCAATATGTCAGGGAGACATTAAAACAGATTGCCCTAAAAAACTCTTGTTTGTCAGCATGACACTGTAAGAACTCTGAGGCAATTGACATCGTTATGCACAATGGAAATTGCTAGCTTTAACTCTAGGAACAAATCTTTATATTACACTGTTTTTTACTTTACATTTCTTGGCAGTTCTAAAATATTAAATCTTAAGGTTATAAGTTCAACTCAAGAATAAAAAAATGGTTGGCTCTAACCCTTCATTGCTCAGTGTTAGACTTCCTTACGTCATCAAAGAGTTGACTCTGCATTTTGTTCATGTTAAGAAATGCAACTTGTGCCTAAAAACTCTACTTGTCTGCATGATGACACAGTTAGAATCCTAACCCAATCAACATTGACCCTAGTTCTAACTGTAGCAATAGCATGTCAATAACATGTCATTCCAAGTGGGGATCAACTGTTATGCTATTTCTCTGGTTGTCTGAGCGTATTAATATCTACAGTTGGCACTTGTGTTGGCATCCGTTTGGTCAACACTCTTTTCTGGTGTTAGTTTAACCCTTTAAAGAAGGTTGCTTAAAAAGCAAACCTCTGTTATGTAGACATCCTTGTTCTTTCTCACTTCTTATGTCAACAACCTAGTTTGTCAACCCTCTCACTCTAGTTGCCTTGTTGAGCATAACGCTTACTTTTATAAGTGGCCAAGAGACCTGCATTTTGTTCATGTTAATAAATGCAACTTGTACATTAACAAGCATCCTCCTCCTTGTGAACACTAGGTGCTGAAATGTTCATTTTTCTCTGTCTGAACAATGTGTCAAGGAGACATTAAAACAGATTCTAAAAACTCTTGTATGTCTGCATGACACTGTAAGAATCCTGGGGCAATCCAACATTGTTGACAATAGACTCTTTCTGTAGGCATAGTGAGAATTCCTTGTGTATTATGTTTAAGAACAAATCTATATTGCTAGCGGTTGGTGGGCATTGCTGGTAGATCTTACTTCTTTCTTTTATTTCTTTACTCTTTCACTTTCTTTTTATTTTGCTGTTTCCTCTTAATTCACCCTGAAATCATCACAATGGTGGACGCGGTAAATTTTAATTAAAGAAACAAACAAGTAATCTTCTATATTACTATAACCAGATGAAAGTTTCATCTTTTATTGCTTTTGAAAGTCATGTGTCTGGATACTTTTATTGTTTGGCCTCCAAGGTAGAAAATCTAACCAAGTTGTTGCATTGTACATATCATAGTAAATTTCATAGTTGTGAATGTGGACAATGTTTTAATTGTTTGTTCTCTCTCGAAGAAAGTGAAAATTTAACTCCAGTTTCCTGGTTGAGAGTGAAACGTACTTTCATAATTCAAAAATTTGCAAAAAGTGATCTGTATTATGTTTATATTGAGAAATACAACTTTTATGTTAAAAAAGCACCCTCCTCTTTCTAAACACCAGGGGTTGAAATGTTCATTTTTTCTGCCTGGACAATATGTCAAGGAGACATTAAAACAGATTGCCTAAAAACTCTTGCTTGTCTACTTGACACTGTTAGAATCTTGGGGTAGTCGACATTATTGACATTAGTTTATCTTCCTGTAGGTACAGTACGAATTCTTTGTGTTGGTGTCTAGGGAACAAATCTTGTCTGTTACTATAACCGGTTATATATGAAATTTTCATCTTTTTATTGCTCTTGAAATTCATGATTTTTATTTATTGGCCTCCGAGGAAGAATATCTAAAACGGTTGCATTGTACATAGTAGAGTAAAATTTCATACTGTTTTGAATTTGGAAAATTTTAAATTGTATGTTATCTCTCGAAGTACAAGGAAAAGAGTCTTGGCATAGAGTTTCTTTTGTTGAGAGTAAATTGCTTTCATAATTTTTTTTAAAATGGACGTAACTGTATTCATGTTGAGAAATGCAACTTGTATATTTAAAAGTACCTCCTTGCTCTAACACCAGGTATTGAAATGTTCATTTTCTGCGTCTGGACAATATGTCAAGGAGACATTAAAACAGATTGCCTAAAAACTTTTGCTTGTCTGCATGACACTGTAAGAATCCTGGGGCAATCAACACCATTGACATTAGTTTGTGTTGTGACATATGTCTCTTTCTGTAGGCGCAGTGAGCATTCTTTGTCGTATATTATGTTATATGTAGGAACAAATCTTCTCTATTAGACATGCTATAACCTGGTTGAATTTTTTATTGCTCTCATAAGTTATGTTTCTCGATGCTGTTATTTATTCGCCTCTCAAGGTAAAAGATCTACCATTATGTGACATTGTACATAGCGTAGTGAATTTCATAGTATTGTGAATTTGATAGGTTTTGAGATCCTTGTTTTCTCAAAGACATAACTGAAAGAACAAGTAAAAATGTCTTGGCCCCAATTTCATTGTTTAGAGTTAGACGTACTTGCGTACTACAAGAGAAGTCCTGCATTTTGTTCATTGAGAAATGCAACGTATGTAAAAAGAAACGCCACCCCCCCCCCCACCTACAAACACCAGGTGTTGAAATATTCTTTTCTCCGTCTGGACAATATGTCAAGGCGACATTAAAACAGATTGCCTAAAAACTGTACTTGTCACAATGACACTGTTAGAATCCTGGGGCAATCAACATTATTGACATAAATTTGTGTTAGTTTAGTGTTATGACTATTTGTATAGACACAGTGATAATTCCTTGTGATAGTATTATGTCTAGGAACACTTTTTTCTCAATACAATAACCTGGTATATGAAAGTTTCACCTTTTTTGGGGGGCTTGTAAGTCACGTGTATCGAAACCTGTATTTATTCACCTGCAAGGTAAAGTTCTACCATTATATGACATTGTACTTTGTACACAGCGTTGTATTTATTCACCTGCAAGGTAAAAGTTCTACCATTATATGACATTGTATTTTGTACACAGCGTTGTATTTATTCACCTGCAAGGTAAAAGTTCTACCATTATATGACATTGTACTTACATAGCGTTGTATTTATTCACCTGCAAGGTAAAAATTCCAATCATTATATGACATTGTACTTTGTACACATCTTGTATTTATTCACCTGCAAGGTAAAAGTTCCGTCATTATATGACATTGTACTTACATAGCGTTGTATTTATTCACCTGCAAGGTAAAAGTTCTACCATTATATGACATTGTACTTTCATAGCGTTGTATTTATTCACCTGCAAGGTAAAAGTTCCATCATTATATGACATTGTACTTACATAGCGTTGTATTTATTCACCTGCAAGGTATTAATATTATTATTCCATCATTATATGACATTGTACTTAAAGTTCATACATTTATATGACATTGCACTTAGATAGCGTTGTATTTATTCACCTGCAAGGTAAAAGTTCTACCATTATATGACATTGCACTTACATAGCGTTGTATTTATTCACCTGCAAGGTAAAAGTTCTACCATTATATGACATTGCACTTACATAGCGTTGTATTTATTCACCTGCAAGGTAAAAGTTCTATCATTATATGACATTGTACTTACATAGCGTTGTATTTATTCACCTGCAAGGTAAAAGTTCTTACGCGTTGTATTTATTCATTAAAAGTTCTATGACATTGCACTTACATAGCGTTGTATTTATTCACCTGCAAGGTAAAAGTTCTACCATTAGTGTATTTTTCACCTAATTTCATTGAATTTCATACTGTTTTGATTTTGGATTTTGGTTTTAGATATTTGTTCTCTGTATTCTCTCAGAAACACAACTAAGAACAAGCCAAAATAATCTTGGTTCCTATTTCATTGTGTAGAGATAGAACTTACTTGTGTAATGAAGAGACCTGCATTTTGTTCATGTTGAGAATGCAGCCCGGGGAGTGGACAGGTAAGCACCTGTACGCGGAGTAGATGATCCCGCCCTCCACGAGCCTCCTGCTGCCTTGCAGGTCGGTCTTGGCTCTCCAAAGGCTAAGGGAATTAACCATGACAGAAAACAACATGCTGCCTTGCAGGTCGGTCTTGGTTGACCAAAGGCTAAGGGAGTTAACCCTGACAGAAAATAACAACCTGCTGCCTTGCAGGCTGGTCTTGAATGACCAAAGGCTAAGGGAGTTAACCTGACAGAAAATAACAAGGCCCGGCAGGGGGCCTCAAGGTGGCAGCCCCACCATCTACCTAGAGTACAGTGGGCTAATCCCCTGCTTATCCGAAACCTAACTGATGCAGAGAAATAAATATATTATACCCGGCTTGACCTTTCAACGACGAAAATGGAAACGAACACGGACTGTGATTTTTGGAACATGGAATGTTAGGGCAATCAATAGAAAAGAGTTAGAATTAGTTGAAGAAATGGAACAATTCAAAGTAGACATTTTGGCTATTACGAAAACAAAGAAAAAGGACAAAGAATAGAAAATGTAGGACCAAATAATATTTTAATCTTCTCAGGAGTAGATGTCAAAGATAGAGCTAACAATGGATTTATATTCTGTATCCCCGTACAAGGCCGGCTCACCGACTTTACATCATTTATCCTCCCCCCTCCCCCCAAAAAAAGAGGGCAATTCCATTCAAAGAAGTCGTTCTCAACACCCGAGGGACCACACAGTACCACAAGCCTGTTAAGCATTTCTTACCTACACTCTAACAATATCTTTCGCTACCTATAGCTGAGTCAGGTGAGGAAAATAGAGGAAGTAACTTTCCTGACAGTACAACGTTGTGAACCCCCTCCCCCTCCCCCCAAAACCCACTTGGACTAGCCGTGGGGTTGTAACCAGTGTCGTCGTGGTTACCAGCTCACAACACTATGGTTTAACTACAACGCCTCATTCTCCTATTATAACAACGTACTACAGTACAAATTTCAACTTGCTTTATCAATACAAATGGGGACACGGTAGTCCAGAGGCAAAATATCGGCATTTAAACCCAAAGGTAGTGGGTTCAAGCCCCGCCAATGGTTGGAAAAAAGTATCCAGTGTCTTCGAGCAAAATTTCCTCCCCCCCCCTCGCCCTGGTCCAGGTAGGTGGATCGACACCTAGTCCCATCGGAGACGGACGATAAATAGTAGGTCCCGTGCGCAGATCACAAACACTCTAGATACGTCGTTTAAGATCCCTTGGCTGTTTACAGGGCAGTCAGGGCAAAATTAATTACACTACCAAGAACTCCGAGATCACCTTTAAAAATGAAACAGCTGTGAGTGGGTGTAAAATTAAATCAAAACAAAATCACAACAACAAAAAAAAAGAAAGATAAATTGTAGAAAACCATGCCAACATTCACAACCGCTCCGCCAAACCGCTTATTCATAAACAGAAGAAGGCTGACCTCTTTTTATGCAAGTCTGGGAGCGGGGGGGGGGTGTAAGAGGTGGTTATTCGAACCGTGAAATGCATTCAAGCGTAAATCCTTGCTATCCTTCACCTCTAGGTCATGACCTTTGATCAATAACCGTAATTTGCCTCCATGTGGTTGTTAGCAGTCAAAATATCTTCAATGTAGCTCCTTTATTAGAGAGAGACAGACAGACAGACAGACAGACAGACAGACAGACAGACAGACGGACGGACGGACGGACGGACGGACGAACAGACGGATATATATATATATATATATATATATATATATATATATATATAGAGAGAGAGATAGAGAGAGACAGACAGACAGACAGACAGACAGACAGAGAGACAGACAGACAGACAGACAGACAGCAGACAGACAGACAGACAGACAGACAGACAGACAGACAGACAGACAGACAGAAAGATAAAATGAAACACATTCACAGCATAGTACGAGGATCTGCTTCATTAACTTTACCGTTGACCTACTGGCCTCATTGACTTGACTACCGACTACAGCAGTGCTGTATTGATTGTATTCCTTTACCTCTCTTGACAACGAGGGTGTGACGTTTTTGTTCAATTTAAGGTATTCATTCAAAGATGAACTGCATATTGAAATCAATCGAATTCGCACTACACAAGATTCATCTCAAGATTAATCTAACTGTTAAAAAATAATTTAAGTTTCAGTTAAGCTGAATGTAACAATCTAGAGCCTCGTTATAGAATGTAGACAAATTTGTTTATTTTTGGTGTAAATTGATGTTATACGCTGGCGTAATGCAGCCTTCATGGAAACAGAAAGTAGGCATAGCTTCCTATAGAATACGGACGTATAAAGGACAGATGTAGTTTCTACACTTCATGGAAACAGAAAGTAGACATAGCTTCCTATAGAATACGGACGTATAAAGGACGGATGTAGTTTCCACACCATGGAAACAGAAAGTAGGCATAACTTCCTATAGAATACGGACGTATAAAGGACGGATGTAGTTTCTACACTTCATGGAAACAGAAGGTAGGCATAGCTGCCTATAGAATACGGACGTATAAAGGACAGATGTAGTTTCTACACCATGGAAACAGAAAGTAGGCATAGCTTCCTATATAATACGGACGTATAAAGGACATATGTAGTTTCTACACTTCATGGAAACAGAAAGTAGGCATAACTGCCTATAGAATACGGACGTATAAAGGACAGATGAAGTTTCTACACTTCATGTAAACAGAAAGTAGGCATAGCTTCCTATAGAATACGGACGTATAAAGGACGGATGTAGTTTCTACACTTCATGGAAACAGAAAGTAGGCATAGCTTCCTATAGAATACGGACGTATAAAGGACGGATGTAGTTTCTACACTTCATGGAAACAGAAAGTAGACATAGCTTCCTATAGAATACGGACGTATAAAGGACGGATGTAGTTTCTACACTTCATGGAAACAGAAAGTAGACATAGCTTCCTATAGAATACGGACGTTTAAAGGACAGATGTAGTTTCTACACTTCATGGAAACAGAAAGTAGACATAGCTTCCTATAGAATACGGACGTATAAAGGACGGATGCAGTTTCTACACCATGGAAACAAAAAGTAGACATAGCTTCCTATAGAATACGGACGTATAAAGGACGGATGTAGTTTCTACACCATGGAAACAGAAAGTAGACATAGCTTCCTATAGAATACGGACGTATAAAGGACGGATGTAGTTTCTACACTTCATGGAAACAAAAAGTAGACATAGCTTCCTATAGAATACGGACGTATAAAGGACGGATGTAGTTTCTACACCATGGAAACGTAGCTTCACGGTTAGATTTGAAATACCTCTAAGCGATAACCTGTCAACTTAGATCACACGTTCCAGGAATAGCTGATCATAGTGGATCTAGAGGAGAAAACCTCAATAATAAATCTTCACAGAAGACAAGGTGAAATCACTGTCATCTTGTCTGCGCAACACAAACTAGATTTAATAGCAAAGAAAGAATAAATAATATTGTCTAGCAAAACTAGATGTAGATATATTAGCATACACCAGTTGCGAAGCTCGGCTTATCAGACACGTGTCTGATTTTCATGAGCTTGTTGTCACATAATTATGCAAATAACTGTTATACAATGTAAATCTACTAGCTAGAGATCAAATTTATACTTATGACTAACTTAAGAGTTAGTCAGCGTAATTCATGTTTCATACGTGCCGCAAGTGAGTAAAACTAGATCTAGATCTAACTTTAGGCATATATTATGGTAACTTGTGAGAGAGGCCGAAACATCTTTGTTTTACCTTCTCTAATTGTCTCGCTCGCCAAAGTTCGCCTTCGTCGAGTCAAGACCAGACGTTAGTTAGCTCGGTTGGTAGCACACTTTCTTTTCATGGCGAGGCGATGGGTGCCGACGCAGAGGTCGCGTGTTCGATCTCCATAGTGGCCAGGATTTGTTTCTGTCTATTCCTTGTGTTTGTCTCGTCTTTGTTCCTCTGCGGCTTTCATATTATCTTGTGTCATTATATTAGATCTAGAGGTAGATCACTTGGCCAGCCTTGAAAACCTCTCGCTCTCATGTGCGTATTGGACTAATTTCGGTATGCACAATACTACCATGAAAAAGTGTTGATTTATCAAGAGGTACTCTGCACTCATTTGAAAAGCATTTGGGGCTGGATGTGCTTCAGCCTCAATACCGGCATTTTTAGCCATGTTTTCGATGATAATCTTTTTCTCTATCTCATGTACATTGTATGACACAATCTAGAACGATACTATAAGGATTAGAGTGGTTTCTACCGATTGGCTACTTGCTTACGTATGTAGAGCTAGGCCTAGAGATCTAGGTCTAGCGCAATGTTTTCGAGATGAAAGCCGAAAATTACAATAAGGATATAAAAATAATAACTTCTTTTATATGGTTTGTAATCAAATAATTTTCAAAGGTGGGGCTGAGCCTTTATAGCCTATACCTAGCTACACCACTGGTGTCAGTGGCTGGGTTTCAGCAAATGTCTTTTGAATGCACTCTGCAATATGTCAGCTCATTTCTTCTTCTGTCTGTCTCTTTTTCTGCCTTTTTTTATATTACATATTGTCACATAAAAATATTATCAATAAAACCCCCCAAAAAAGACAAGATATGCCCCATTCCTTTTTTCGACCACGTTGAGTTTTCAAACAGATCAATACGCCCTTCCTTTCGTTATTTTGAGTTTTCAAACAGATCAATACGCCCCATCCGTTATTCGACCACGTTGAGTTTTCAAACAGATCAATACGCCCCATCCGTTATTCGACCACGTTGAGTTTTCAAACAGATCAATACGCCCCATCCCTTTTTCGACCACGTTGAGTTTTCAAACAGATCAATACGCCCCATCCCTTTTTTTACCACGTTGAGTTTTTCAAACAGATCAATATGTCCCATCCCTTTTTCGACCACGTTGAGTTTTCAAACAGATCAATACGCCCCATTCCTTTAAGATGCAACGAGAAAGATTTAGAGATTCATTTGTGCCAACTCATTTCAATCTCTTGTACAAAATTTCTTCTTTGCAATATCGTCTCCTCTTTTAAAGTGTTCATGTCAGCGTTTAGAAATCAATAAGTCGTTCCACCATTATTATCGTGTTTTATTCATTAGCATGATATAATCATCTTGTTGTAAAACGTATGTGACAAAGCGATGTGTCTATTTTGGACAATGAATCTCTTGGATCTTGAATAAAGGATAAACATGGATTCATAGTCTGTATCCCTGCACAAGTCCAGGCTCATCGACTGTACATCATGTATCCCCCTCAAACTCACTACTCTACGGTTCAATAAACACAATAATGATATTATGCAATGGACAGAAATAAGAAAGAGGTAATTTGGCAACACTACCTGACTAGATGGTTGTAGAACACACAAAGGAGTCACAGTTGAGTGAAGCCATTAGTGATAAACAACAAGAAGAGAAAACTTCACCAACGAAGACGGAATAAGTACTTGGCGTTTCTCATGTATCTGGTAATCAGACACCGTGGCTCAGTTTGCACTTCAAATAGTTATGATTTTGTGCTTAACATGAAACTAAAGGAGCGGCATAACCTTCCACCCCCTTCCCCAAACTGACGAACCGAAAAAGAATAGAAATACATGTATGATTATTCTTAAGGAATTTCATTTTTATTTTTGTTTGCGTCCAACGTTCAAAGCCGTCTCCTTATCTACTTAAAAAAAAAACCCAGGGATTAATTGCTTTCAGCGGGGACATAATAGTATTGTAATTCGAGGTGTCTGTTTTCCTTTCTGTTTATTTGCTTGTATATTTGTTTGTATGCTTGCGTATTTATTTATTTGCGAATGTGTAGCTGATGTGTTTTTTCACTCATGTCAACAGTAATATTTAATACACTACAAAATGTCAGCTAGGAGATTTAAAGCACAATATTAGTACTAAAAAACCCCGAGGCCTCTAGGATTTGGCTTAAGACTGGACCGCGACAACTTAGATCAGGGAGTGGGGGAAAAAAACAACAAACAAAATCAATCCAACTCTGGTATATTTACAACGAGATTTAAACTCCAAACCTTCCATTTCGGAAGTAAGAACAACACTTTCTGGAGACCTCTACCTGTTTAAACATTTTAAATTTTTTTATATTTTTGTTTTTGTTTTTGCTTTGTTTTTGCTTTGTTTTTGGTTTGTTTTTGCTTTGTTTTTGGTTCCTTCCAAAAAAGTTAAATTTCTATGCTTTAATGCTCTTTTCTATCTTCTTCCCCCTTTCTGCAAGGTCTGCCTTTTGGTCTTTTATCTTGGGCTTTAGCACTGTATACTGATTTAACCATTATGTTGTCATTCATTCTGTTTACATGCCCAAACCATCTCAATTGATTTATTTCTATCTCAGTTTTTATGCCATTTGCTTTAGTTTGATCTCTTTAGTTTTACCTACTATTCTTAGATATTTAATTTTTGTTCATTAACGTCCAGGTTTCACTGCCATAGAGGAGAGTAAGACAATAAACTGTGTTGTATACTACCATTTTGGTTTTTGTTGACAATTCTTGTTTACCTATAAATGCTTTTCCTAGATGGTTCTGCATTATCATTGCCTTTTGGATTCTCTGGCTGATTTCTTCTCTTAGTTTTCCCTCTGAGTTAATGATTTCTCTAGGAATTGTAGCTTTGAACTTGTTCTAAATTCTCCCATGCTAATTAAAAATTTTATGTTTTAGCTTCCCTAGTTACTAGCATTGAATTGGTTTTCTTTGCATTTACTCTCATTCCCCTTTTATTTAATTCATTATTCATCATTTTATCGTGTTCTCTATCGTTTTATTAAACAGATCGCAAGTGCATTTACGGTTGTTTTGGTGAAAACGATCTCAATTCATTGGGATTTCAAAGAGACATGTCTTGATTTTCTGCCAACGTATAACATCATACTCAACATAACTCATATGGAATGATAAATGATCTTATTATGTAAATTGTGTCTAGCTCTCGACCAGATATTTTCAACGGTGTGGGCGCCAAATAGGAAACACGTGGGTTTTTTTCTCTTAACCCTCCTCCTGTGAAATTAGGTTTCATGTGGCCCTACGGTCTAAAAAAAGGACATGTACAGAAATTTTCACAAAAGTGAAAATTTCATGGCTTTTTACGATGGCTTTATTGTACTTCAGTGACACACATTGTAGACAGTTTCACTCTTCAAATGTGTTACGCCTTTGATCGGCGTCGTAACCCACGTGGCCACCCCCCTCCCCAACAAAAAAGCCAAACAATAAAAAATTCATTAAAAAAAAAAAAAAAATAATAATAAAAAGTGCCAAACTGACTTAAAAGTGCCAAAATGTTTTGAGCTCTCTTCGGCACGCACATCGCCGCGCAGCCTACAAACGGTTACAACGCGCCAGTCATTCATGCATCATATTATCTAGCAACGCCAAACAGAGCTTCTGGCGGGTAATGATAAGTCCCCTGCCTCGTGTACGCACGATTGCTAAAAAACAACTTGCCCCATGAATAATGAAATTGGAAGGAAATTTCCGCTATCATCTTTGTCACCGACCGTAACCAGACCTTGACGTGCCCTTCACCTTTGATTTCCTATAACGACACGCATTGATCGAAACAACAATACTATTCTTTAACGGGCAAGACAGATTTTCTGACCGAAATATAATTATCTAGATATACATGATCACACAGACACATACGCGTGTGCGTGCAGAAACACACACACACACACATACACATACGCACACACACAGACATAGGTTTATATTACGTACACGCAAGATTCTCATGCTGATGTTAGTGATAGTCTTCCCTTTGATGGTTTAGAGTGAGTAGCCAATTTACAGTCTCTCGTTTGTGTGAGAAAGTTTCTTCGAGGGCAAGAGGATTACAATAATTTGAAGTCGCTAACATATGGTAAGTCATCACAATACAATTTAATGTCTTGTAGTATATAAGTAGTACATGTAATAGAATATGGATACAAAATGGTGGGGTTTTGTTTGTTTGTATTGCTTTCTTTTAGTTTTAACACCTATTATAAAGACCCGTCGGTCAAAAACTGGTGCAACAAAATTTAGTAATGATAATAATTATGAGTATAATAATAATGATGATAATAATGAAATTGATAATAATAATGATGATAATAATAATAATAATAATAATAATAATAATAATAATAATAATAATAATAATAATAATAATAATAATAATAATAATAATATCAATATAATTTTATTATATCTCCTTCTTCTCGTCCTCTCTATCTTCCTTTTTCGCTTCTTTCTCTTCTTCCTCTCTCTCTTCCCTCTCCGTCTTCTTCTTCTTCTTCTTCTTCTTCTTCTTCTTCTTCTTCTTTCTTCTTCTTCTTCTTCTTCTTCTTCTTCTTCTTCTTCTTCTTCTTCTTCTTCTTCTTCTTCTTCTTCTTCTTCTTCTTCTTCTTCTTCTTCTTCTTCTTCTTCTTCTTCTTTTCTTTTCGTTTTCTTCTTACTATTATTATCATCATCATCCCCATAATCCTCATCATCATCATCACCATCATCCTCATCATTATAATCATCATCATCATCATTATCATCACTATCATCATAATCATCCTCACCATCAGTAGTAATATTTGTTTAGACTCCAAAGGTCCATTGACTGCTATT
Organism: Doris montereyensis; assembly: GCA_037039925.1. Taxonomy (NCBI): domain Eukaryota; kingdom Metazoa; phylum Mollusca; class Gastropoda; order Nudibranchia; family Dorididae; genus Doris; species Doris montereyensis. Next base: position 70,148 of record JAXRKP010001722.1, on the reverse strand, counting down.
GTTGCTATGAATGTTTCCACTCTGTCATTATCTGCCACCCTGGAGTGTCAGTGCTATTGCTAGAATGTTTCCACTCTGTCTGTCATTATCTGCCACCCTGGAGTGTTAGTGCTATTGCTATGAATGTTTCCAATGTGTCTGTCATTCT
>JAXRKP010001722.1:62500-65000 GCA_037039925.1 Doris montereyensis | reverse complement strand
CTCTCTCTCTCTCTCTCTCTCTCTCTCTCTCTCTCTCTCTCTCTCTCTCTCTCTCTCTCTCTCTTTCTTTCTCTTTCTCTCTCTCTCTCTCTCTCTCTCTCTCTCTCTCTCTCTCTCTCTCTCTCTCTCTCTCTCTCTCTCTCTCTCTCTCTCTCTCTCTCTCTCTCTCTCTCTCTCTCTCTCTCTCTCTCTCTCTCTCTGTTGCGGTGGATTCTACATCTACATCTTCCTTTGTTGTTCCTTTCTCACAGGAGCGTCATTATCAGAGTCAGTCGTGCGTTTTACTTTCATGGGCGAAGAGATGAGTTCGATTCCACCTGGAGCCCTGTACATTTCTTGATCTGTTAACGTTCTTTCTTTATGTCTTGTCGCTATACTTCCTCTTCCATCCCCTCATTCTCACGCCTGCCCCTCCAGTCACCTACAGGGACTTAAATTTTAACCCCCCCCCCCCCCCCCAAAAAAAAGGCCCAATAACAAAAGAACGGTGTTTTAAAAAAATCCACTTAGAAAGTGAACACGAATGCATAACGTTAAATAAAGACACATATATGCACTGTATACATATGTTTTATTACATTATTCATAGTTGTCTCGCTTGACCTGGCTTTAGAGGAAAAGGGGGGGGGGGGGGTGAGGCACAGGGGGAGGAAGGAGGGAAGATGGAGCGTTATGTTAACGTGTATACTTGTGGATATCGATTTCTGTTCATTCGATGGCGTTGACCTGAGAGCAGACGGGGGTAATGTATTCCTTATCGATTGAATATTTGTGTGTTATGTATACCATTTGGATGCCAATATTGTCGTCTCAAAATAAGAAGAGAGAAAAAAAAAAGACAAATAAAAGTTTGTTCAAAATGAAATACAGTACCATAGAAACAAACTGATATTATTCAATGGGCTTACAATAGTCTAAAAGCATTCAAAAAATCTTGCCGAAAATAGAGGCACATAGAAACTAGTGACAGAATACATTCAAAGATGTCATTAAAACCACCATACTAGCATGTGACACAGTTCAGGACAACCGCCCATTGTGAATGTGATGCCTTTATCAGATCAATAAGATTGTCGGTCTCAAAGTTGAAGGGATTTACATATAACACGTTTAGCTTTATTCAGGTCTGTTATAATTCTGTAATTCTGTTGTTATAAAAGTTACTTTTTTTTTGGGGGGGGTAAAAAAAATGAAAAAAAATGTTGCTCCTTGTTATTGGTTCTGTTGGCAACCGTGTCTTGTTAGTACGCAAAGCAAAATTTCATTCAAGGCCACAGCAGATAATGGGAGCATGTATGTGTGTATGTATGTATGTATGTATGTTTATAATACGTATGTGAGTATGTATGCAATTATGTATTGTGTATATGCGTGTGAGTATGTCTATGTGTATCCATGTGTAATGATGTGTGTGTGTGAATAAAGTCGGACATAAGAGAACTTTTCGTCATACAGAATACTGGGTTGACCTTGACCAGTGGTTGAAATATATAGATAACCTTGTTGGGAGAATTAACCCCCTCAAGTTTCATAAATGCGTTCACTAAACCCTTCGTAATTGGGAAAATAAAATATAGCACACACTCCGTGTTTGTCTTGACCTCAACCGAATCCCTGAGATGGATTCATCGGGCCCCTGGGATTCGATCGAATCCAGGTTATTTAAACATTTTTTTTTAAATTTTGCCCACATTCACAACTATCACGATCTTGGCGGTAATGGTAGGATATTTAATTTTGCCCACACCCACAACAAAGAGGATCTTGGCGGTAATGGTAGGATATTTAATTTGCCCACACCCACAACTAAGATGGTACCAACAATGGTAGGATATTTAATTTTGCCCACACCCACAACAAAGAGGATCTCGGCGGTAATGGTAGGATATTTAATTTTGCCCACACCCACAACAAAGAGGATCTCGGCGGTAATGGTAGGATATTTAATTTTGCCCGGACTGCCCTGTAAACAGCCAAGGGATCTTTAATGGCGTGCACATAGTGTTTTGAGCTGCACACGGGACCTCATTTTACCGTCCGTCTCTGATGGGATTAGGTGTCGATTCACCTATCTGTAACAGGGAGGTAGAGTTTGCTCGAAAAATAACCGAGACAATTTTTCAACCGTCAGCGGGGCTCAAATTTTCCCGACCTTTTAGGTTGAGAGGCCGACACCTTGCATCTGGACTAGTGAGTCCCCCCCCCCATCCCTTCCTTCTTTCATAAGAGTAGAACAACACCTGAACCAGGTCACTCTCTTTTATTGTTGACCCAAAGGCTCTTGACTGTTTCCTGTTCGACCGGTTGCCCCGCAAAGCTTCTATTCTCCACAATTTCGTTGCTTCCGTATGGAGGGTTGTTTCGTGTTTCGTGTTTCATGTTTCGGTTTTGGTGGATAGTTTAGTAGGGAGGAGAAGTAGATATAACTGTGTTTCGGTTTTGGTAGATAGTTAAGTAGGAGGAGAAGTAGATATAACTGTGTTTCGGTTTTGGTGGATAG
>JAXRKP010001722.1:52500-57500 GCA_037039925.1 Doris montereyensis | reverse complement strand
TATGAAAACAATGACAAAGCTTAGCAAAAAAATTGTATAATAATTACTATGAGGAGAAAAAGAAACTCTTAAAGATTTCTAAAACAAAACAACAAAACAAAACAAAGGAATCATTCATGCCTAGATAAAAACGGACAGACAAACGAAGAATAACACTCATTACTTTTACACTATTCGGTCTGGTTTCAAACACGGTGATAAAAGAAAGTAATGGCTTTTAATTTTAATACATAGTTTTAGCTGTGCTGTACATACATTATTTGATTAAACTGTGTTCTTCTGAGGTCTTTGTTTCCTGGCATGATTTCTGAGTGTAAGCTCGTGGTAAATCCTTGTCGTAAGACATACAAATTGGCTACGTAAGTAGGCGTGCTACAATCAGAATCTGGAGACATGAGTTGCTGGACATTAAATTGACAGACTAAGCAGTTTGGTTTTGAAGTATTGACGGATGCAGTTTTCTCTAAAGTTCCTCTGAAAATTAGTTTGAAATGATAAAATGGCATCGGAACAGACGATTACTTCAACATCCTTTTAGCTTGGTTCTAATAATCCATCATTATGTGTTTTTCATGTTTATAAAAAATCAGATGTCGCTGTTCTCGAACTTTCTGGTGTTCTTCTTCTTCTTTTCTTCTTCTTCTTTTTCTTCCTCCTCTTCTTCTTCTTCTTCTTCTTCTTCTTCTTCTTCTTCTTCTTCTTCTTCTTCTTCTTCTTCTTCTTCTTCTTCTTCTTCTTCTTCTTCTTCTTCTTCTTCTTCTTCTTCTTCTTCTTCTTTCTTCTTCTTCTTCTTCTTCTTCTTCTTCTTCTTCTTCTTCTTCTTCTTCTTCTTCTTCTTCTTCTTCTTCTTCTTCTTCTCTTCTTCTTCTTCTTCTTCTTCTTCTTCCTTCTTCTTCTACTTCTTCTCCGTTTGGTATTCGGTCCTTGAGGCACCTTAGCTCAATCGGTATATTTTGTCTGACTAAAACTCAGGAGTCAGAATCAGAGCTTGAGCCCGAGTCCCTGTCTGGACAAATTCTTTTGGCCCTCCGTTCAACGCAGCAACGAAATAGGCAGCTAGGTCTAGCGAAAATGGTGTCGACATGAAAAGCAACATAAAATACTACATTATCTATTTTATTATAATACTTTAAGCCTAGAAATAGCAGAACTCCTTTCTGATTATCCCACGCTTAACTCAAGGAAATCACTTCTCCAGCTCCGTCCCAAGCCTTTGTTGCTAAGGTGTAGGCCCTAGCTCTGGTTATGTCCTTGTTGTTAAAAACAATTTAACTCTCTTTGAATACAATGGATATCGGTGGTTAAGAATGTCCTCTCATTGGTTTGATTTGAGTAGATTGCTCGTGTTAAAAGCCGCTCACTAACTGTGTACGTCCGGACTTTTTTTTTGCGTGTGATAGTGATAATCTAATTACCCAGGATCAATACATCCATTCAAGTTACGACAAGTTATCACGCAATAGACCAGTCTCAAATAACAAATTAATAATGACATGGAATGGGTGTTTGAGTTTCAGCTGTTGAAAATCCAGAGGATTTTCCTTGACAGACAGCATTAAGGCGAGCTCCAATACGTTGTAAGTGCGTCCATGCGTGAAAAGAATTAAACGTAAAGTAATCGACAAATACAAGGAAAATAACCAAAAAAAACTAACAAACCGGAACTAGACGGAATTGAACAAGATGTGACAGCTGTGCGAACTTCATATCCTTACCGAATTCAAGTAGGCCTAACACTAAATGCCTAGATTCCACGAATGAGAGAACCCTGCAATTCTATTGACCACCTCTCACATTGACATCAATTAATGATACTATTCTGACTATAACATGATATGACGTCACTGTGTTGACTTGCACAGCTGGCGACTCTCACTTTGTATGGGATGGAATAATGGATCTTTGTCATAACAGAACGCCGTAAAAAATGATTGCTGAACAATACAATATAACTATTAAAAGGAACGACTTTACACTCATATAAAACAATGATTGTGAGAGAGCAACACGGTACTAGAGGTGCTCCTTTGAACAAAAAATGCATTAAATAATGGTATGAAAAGAATTTATTCCACTTTGGATATCAAGACTTTATTGTGAAATAACACAAGGGAATGGAATAATCACGAGGTTGATCAAGTGAGAAGGCACTTTGACTATTTCACGAATGGAATAGATTCTTCATATACAACGATAAAGAGTGATATAATTTTTCTTGTCCCATACTGACAAGATAAAAAGCACCCACAAAATAGACATACTCTCGCCATCGCATAAACGTATTCGAAGACACCACCTTGATATAACATTTCTCCACGAAGTAAAGCTTCTCAAACACAATCAAACAAAAAACATTTTGATGTCGAGTAAAAGATTGATGTTTTAATTAAATTTTTAGTCATCAATTTAGCATCAAAATATAATAGATATAGATAGACAAAACCACATTTGCTTTAGTTTACGATATTAAATAAGCTATTTTCTAGGTTTAGAATTAAATGTTAACTGAGATTGGACTAGCATAGGACTGAGGGACATTGGGAGGGAAGGGGGAGGGGGTGGACTCGAGGTACTGTTATAGTCCAATCTAGGTAAAGATTGGTATTATTACACCCCGTAACATCATGAACTTTAATTAATTGAACAATAAGGTCACAACAGAAAAATAAGATCAAAACAAGACATTAGTTAGATCTAAGGAGATTATTTGTCTCAAATTACAACCACTTTCTTTTGGTTGCGGGAGATAAATCAGTGCGCTGTGTCAAACCAATCAGCTGCTAGATCTATCAATGCAATGCAATGGCAATGGCAAGGCAAGCTGGGTTACGTACACCCCTTATCATCATTAACAGGAAAAAACAATCAAACCCAAGGTATTATTTTAAGAGATTATTGCTTGTCTCAAATTAAACTATTTTTTCTTCATTTGGTGAAGGAAGAGAAACTAATCCGGCATGAAGAACCAATCAGTTAGATCTACAGAGTACAATGTCACGATTAGCGCCTTAGGGGGCGGGCTCTGGAAGTTGACAATGTATTGAAAAATGTGTTGTGTCGTGTGTAATCAATCATGTTATTCGATACCTCCTGGCCTGGTAGGCATATCAGCTGTTGGTTTAATTTTGATCGCACGTGCTGTGGTGCAGACGACTGTCTGTGAGAAATCCCAGGTTGAGGTTGGGCATTTCTAGATCTAGATCTAGATTCTAGATTAAGAACTAGAGCTAGATCTAAAGCTAGATTAAATCTGTATAGATCTATATATTATTATCTAGATTCTAGATCTAGAGGCTATATCTAGCTCTAGATATGTGGTTATTTGAACTGATATAGATCTAGATGATATCTAGAGTCTAACTCTAGATCTAGAGCTAACTCTGGAATTTAGATTCAGTGGCACCCATGTTAACAAATCTAAAATTAGGAGCTACTATACAAATAGATCTAGAGCTATCTAGCTATAGTTCTACATGTTTAAATGAAACTTCTAGATCTAGAGATCTAGATCTAGCTCTAGATCAAGATCTAAGCTAGATTCAACGACTGCTTGCGGCGATGAAACGACAGGTAGCTGTAGTTATTGATTGATTTATGAATACTGAATACAACACATACAATGATCAGATCTATAACTGTCGTTTCACCGGGGCAAGCTGTCGTTGAAACGACGTCTACATCTAGATCTAGTAGAGCTAGATTCTAGCTCTAGATCGAAACGTTTTGACTGAGCGCTAACTACTTTCCTCGGCCTACTGATGACTGACCTGACATAAATCTAGATCTAGTAGATCTACATCTATTATGAAATTCTTTCAAAGCAAATTTTCTACTCACAACGGGGCTGAAACGGCTTTGTTTCACTACTGAAATATGGGTTGTATTTAACCCGAAATTCAATTGTAAACATTATCGATGTATGGGATATAAAGACACTGGTTCCTCATTAGAAGTAACATTATCGCGTTAGCCTGCCCAGCGTGTCCTTGTTCTGAACACAAAGGGCTACCATATGCGGTGAATACGAAATAATTAATCGTTGTAGCGAAAGCGTAGTCACAATGCTATGAGCTTGTAATAATATCATGAATACACCTGGTTCAAACCCCATGTCTGACCCAGGCGGTCCCCCCCCCACAACGTTGTAATTTTAGGAAACGTACTTCATCTTGCTTTCCTCACTTGACTCGGGCACAAATGAATATTCAGCTATAAATCCATCTTTAATTTAATCATCCATACATGTGAAATATCATATTTAAAAATAGTATAACGAACAAAATGGGATCCTAGGTATTTGATAACAGTTGTATCGTTTCTCAATGTCTCTTTCAGACATTGAAATGGCCTCACAGAAAGAAAATGGCAAACATCATGCTGATGAAAGTCTTCCGATGAAATCAAGTGGCGACTTTGAGACTAATTCAGATTCTCTAGACGACTTCAGAAATTGCCACCGACAGACACACGTGGGGCAAAAAGGCGGAGTACTTCCTGTCTGTCATTGGCTTTTGTGTCGGTCTGGGCAATATATGGCGGTTTCCTTACGTATGCATGAGGAATGGAGGAGGTAAGTCTGTTTGTTGCAAGAGAAAATGTGGCAAGGCGTTTGCTTCACGCACTAATGGGTTTATTATGAAGTTGTTTGTTACCTTGTTTTTTTTGTGTTTAAAAAATATAATTTATCTAGATTGTGATAATTCGAACATTCACAATCTTATAATGAGCAGTCCAATGTTTCACAGTTAAAAAAGCCCTTTTCCTCCCCAAGAATTAAACGTTCTTTCTAGTAGTTAAATGAATAAGGCAGTCTGTATCTGTATCTGTATCTGTACATCATAATTTATAATCCTGCTGGGCTTTGATATGTTTGAAAAGAAAGTAAAGTTCGCTTAAGGCCATTACATCCCATAGAGCCGGAGCTTATCCCGGTTTTCTGTAGCGTAAAGCGGAACGAGTGATTATAATCACCTCCTGACAGGGCGCTAGTCTGATGCTGG
>JAXRKP010001722.1:32500-47500 GCA_037039925.1 Doris montereyensis | reverse complement strand
AACCCATAATGAACTGTGTCTAACCCCTTAATGAACTGTCTAACATAATGAACATGTCTAACCCATAATGAACCTTTCTTCTAACCCTATCGGGTGAACATGTCTAACCCATTCTTCTGAACACTGTCGGGTAACCCATAATGAATGTGTCTTTCTTCTGTGCATTATCGTGGCTGTGTCTGGCCCTTTCTTCTGTACATTATCGGGGTGGGCTGTGTGGATGACCCTTTCTTCTGTACATTATCGGGGTGGGATGTGTGCATGGTCCTTTCTTCTGTACACTATCGGGGTGGGCTGTGTGCATGGTCCTTTCTTCTGTGCACTATCGGGGTGGGCTGTGTGGATGGCCCTTTCTTCTGTACACTATCAGGGTGGGCTGTGTGGATGGTCCTTTTCTTCTGTGCACTATCGGGGTGGGCTGTGTGGATGGCTGTGTGGATGGTCCTTTCTTCTATGCACTATCGGGGTGGGCTGTGTGTGGATGGCCCTTTCTTCTGTACATTATCCAGGGTGGGCTGTGTGGATGGCCCTTTCTTCTGTGCACTATCGGGGTGGGCTGTGTGGATGGTCCTTTCTTCTGTACACTATCGGGGTGGGCTGTGTGGATGGCCCTTTCTTCTGTACACTATCGGGGTGGGCTGTGTGGATGGCCCTTTCTTCTGTACACTATCGGGGTGGGCTGTGTGGATGGTCCTTTTTTCATTTGAAGATGGTCACACTATCCGTTACCTTTCTTCTGTGTATCAGGGTGGGCTGATGGTCCTTTCTTCTGTACCTCGGGTGGGATGTGTGCATGTGTGTGGCGTTCACACTATCGGGGTGGGCTGTGTGCATGATCCTTTCTTCTGTAACTATCGATGACCCTTTCTTCTGTACATTATCAATTGGTACACTATCGGGACTGTGTCATGGTCCTTTCTTCTGTGCACTATCGGGGTGGGCTGTGTGGATGTGAACTATCGGGAATGACATCGATCGAATATCATGGGCTGTGTGGATGGTAACGAACGCCCCCTTAGGAACAAAGACGAGACAAATACAAGGGAAGAAGCATCGATCCCGAATAATATTTAACGAGAACGCCCCTAGGAACAGACGAGACAAATACAGGCCAACATGAAGATCGAACCCGCGACCTCTGTGTCAGCACCCATCGCCTCGCAATGAAAAGAAAGTGTGCTACCAACCGGAGCTCGCTACACTCCTTGATTTCCAGAGGCCCCTTCCACACAGAGCGTGACTGCCACAACTGTCATCCAGATGTTGCACCACGTCGGTGGGATTTCTCAATGATTTGTTTGCCAAACAGGTGGATTGGCCGTGTGGGCAAAACTACGCCAAGGTATTTTGGCCACTGGTCCTGGGAACCACAAAGACCTGACCGCAATTTTTTTCTTGTGGGAGTACCTCTGTTATCCATAGCCTGGATGATTTGCAGAAACGCATAATTGAAACATTACTTTCGATCCAGCCAGATATACTACGCAGCTGGAGCTGGGCTTGATCGCGATAGATATATTTATTACAGAAGTTTGCCGAGCAGCTGGTGGGCCGCAGATCAGCAGGGCCGCAGATCAACAATGTCTGTGATACCAACTAATACTAATGCTAAATAGGACATGGTGTAAAAACGCAACTTTAGCCACTAATGGTTGAGTTGTTCTTAATAGATTCACATTAAATGTTAAAGTTTGAAATTGGGTATAGTTGTGTAACCACCCTGTATTGTGATATAAATAATTCAATAATACATAATATAATATCGTTTGACATTATATCGTGTTCTTATTCATGACTGCGAAAGTTTAATAAAGTAGGTATCACAACAGTACTATTCAATATTATCGATGCGTAGCTATTTCCACCTCCCCCACCTGGAAACGCAAGTCTGTCAAAACCCCAAACAAAACAACAAATCGCGTGTTCTCGATTCGCAACCGCCCCCCACCCCACCCCCACCGTCCGCATTAAAACTTTCTTTCATTCTTTATCAGCTCCATTCTACCTTCTGGTGTATGGGTTTTAGATCTTGAAATGATCTTTCTCCCAGGCTGCCCTGTCCTGACAGTTTCTGTTTCCTTCTGTGAAAGTTAAATTTCTCTGCGTTAATGCCTATTTTTATATCTTCTTCCCACTTTCTCCGAGGTCTGCCTTTTGGTCTTTTACCTTGAGAAGGTTTTAGCACTGTATACTGATTTAGCTATTCTATTGTCATTCATTCTGTTAACATGCCCAAAAAGCCATCTCCAGTTGATTCATTTCTATCTTAGTTTTTATGCTATCTGCTTGGTTTGATCTCTTATTGTTGTGTTTCTGATTTGTGTCTCTTTTAGTTTTCCGTTCTACTCTTCTTAGATATTTCATTTCGGCTGCCTGCACTCTACTGTATTCCCTGCTGTCTAAGGTCCATGTTTCACTGCCATGTAGGAGAGTAGGACAATAAACTGTGCTGTATCTGCCATTTTTGGTTTTTGTTATTAATTATTGTTTACTTACAAATACCTCTCTAGATGGTTATATATTACAATTGCCTTTTTGATTCTCTGGCTGATTTCTTCGCTTAGTTTTCCCTCTGAGTTAATCATTACTCCTAAGTAATTGTAGCTCTGAACTTGTTTTTAAATTCTCCTGCTAATTTAATATTTTGTGTTTTAGCTTCCCTAGTTACTAGCATTGTTTTTGTTTTTTGCATTTACTCTCATTCCTCTTTTATTTAATTCATTATTCATTATGTTGATATTTGACTGGAAGTCCCTTTCTGACTTTCCAAACAGAACTAAATCATCAGCAAATGAAAGCATTGACTCCACATTTACTGGTTTGAGCTCCCATATACCTACATTCATTTTCTTCATGTTTGAGGATGCCTTTGCGACTGAATCCATAAATGTGATAAACAAAAGAGGACTTAGGACACAACCCTGTCTATATCTATATCAAATTCTTCAGATACATTTCCAGCTACTCTCACTGCACATGTTGGTTTATTGTAAAAACTTTTAATGGCTTCTATTAAATTTTGCTCTACGTTGTGTTCTTTTGAGGAATGCCACAGTTTGTTCCTCCTCACAGTCTCAAATGCCTTTTCTAAGTCAATAAAACACAGGTGCAAGTCAATGTTTGTCTCAAGGTATTTTTCTATTATTTGTCTAATTGTAAATATGTGATCTTGTACACTTCTTCCTGGTTTAAATCAACTCTGCTGGTGTTCTTCAATCTGCTCCTCTACTCTTTTCCTTAGTCTCATTTCCAGTATTCTGGCATACACTTCCTGGTGTAGTGATATCTCTCTATAGTTTGAGTATTCCATAGTTGATCCTTTCTTGTGTATTGGAACTACTGTTTCCTTTTTCCAGTCGTCTGGCACCTGTTTGGACTTCCATGATTGTTGACCTATTGCATGTAGTAGTTTGTCTGCCTCTCTCCCTTGGTTTTTAATCATTTGGAAACACTTGATCTGCTCCTCAGGCTTTTCCCAATTTCACTTTTCTTATAGCTGTTTGAAATTCTTCCATTAAGATATCTACATCTTCAGCTGTCTCATCTCGACGGCTTGTTACTCTTAATGATTGATCTGTACTCCTTGTTTCATATGTCCTGGAGCGATTATGTATTGTTCAAAATATTTTCTCCACGTTTCCATGATTTCACTGTCTCCTTTCATTATTTCTACTTTGTTCTTAATTTGTCGTATTGGGCATGCTTTGGTTTTTCTCATGCTCTTCATTGCTCCCCAGAACAGCTTTTGATTTCCTTGATAGCTTTCTTGAAGTCTTTGTCCAAACTCTTTCTGCTGTTCCTGTTTCCTTTCCTAACTTCATCTTTGGTGATAGTTCTTTTACTCACGTAATTTATCATATCCTCTGGTCTCTTTGTTTGCAAGTATTTCTTCCAGGCATCTTTCTTTTCTTTGATCTTAGTCTTGACATTCTCATTCCACCATGCTGTCCTTTTCCCATCTCGTTTAATTTGTTTCCTACTACAGACCTCTTCAGTACAACTGAGGAGTGTTTCTTTATATAGTTGCCACTTTTCTTCTATTGTGCTTTCCTTCAGATTCATCTGCCTTTCACTGATATATCTTTATCCTGGATTGGTATATTTGTTTTACTATTGGTTTATTTAGTTCTTGTGTTTTGAGTTTAGTAGCTCTATTGTCTTTTCCTTTTTCTGTTTGTTTCTTCAGTCAATAATCTCATTTTGGCTATCACTAGGTGATGATCACTAAATATTTCAGCTGCTCTGCTTACTCTAGCATCCATTGTACTGCAAACAAGGGAACTGCTAACTATTATGTAGTCTATCATTGATTTTTCACATCTATCTTCATTTACTCTTGTATATTTGTGGATATCTTTATGAGGAAAAATGTGTTAGCTATTAGTCTCTCTCCATTTGGAGAAATTGTTCTCTCCTTTTTTACCCATTACTCCTCCTGATGTTTCTACATTGTTGCATACTCTAGCGTTTAAATCTCCTAAAACCAAGAATTCCTGTTTGGGTTTGAGATTCTCTGCAGCTATTTGTAAATCATTTTCGAAGATATCTTACTCTTCTTGAGTTGCGTCTTCGTTTGGTCCATAAGCTATTAATAATTTAATTTCTCTTTCTTTTGGTTTAATATTTACCTCTAATAGCCGTGGGCTTACAAATTTCCCACTTTTTAGTAGCATTTCTTGCCTTTATGCATTAGGAGGCCTGATCGTGCTCTAGCTCTATCTTTGACATTTACTCAAAGTATGATTTGGTCCTACATTTTCTATTCCTTGTCCTTTTTCTTTGTTTCTGTAATAGCCAAAATATCACTTTGAATTTTTCCATTTCTTCAGCTAATTCTAACTCCTTTCCATTAATTGCCCTAACATTCCATGTTCCAAAAATCACAGTCCGTGTTCTTTTCCAGAGTCGTCTTCGAAAGTTCAAACCGGCTATATCATTGTATATATTACTTTGAATCAGGTTGTTTTGGATAAGCATGGGATTAGCCCACTGCACCTTAAGTAGATCGTGGGGTTGCCACTCGGAGGCCCCCTACCGGGCCTTGTTATTTTCTGTCAGGGTTCACTTCCTTAGCCTTTAGTCTTTTAAGACCAGCCTGCACGGCAGCAGGTTGTTATTTTCTTTCAGGGTCAACTCCCTTAGCCTTTGGTCAGGCAAGACCGGCCTGCAAGGCAGCAGGAGACTCGTGGAGGGCGGGATCATCTACTCCCGTACAGGTGCTTAGCTGTCCACTGCCCGGCGCATTAAAACATTTTTTATTAAAATTTGTATTTTGACATATCATCAATATCTTTAAAAAAAACCCAAAATAATTTTTAAAAATTCAAGTTGTCAATTCATGCGTGTGCCATTATCACCAGCTTGCCCATTAACTGTGAATATATTTTAATGTCTCCCCTTACCAGGTTGTCTATGTCACGGCCACCTTGCCCTATCTCCTGCTGGGGGTCATTCTCATCATGGGCTGTACGTTGCCTGGTGCTGGAGACGGCGTTCTCTTCTACATCAAGCCTGACTTCAAGTGAGTCTCCACGGGAACAAAATCCAGCCTGCTATTTTGAATTTCTTTATAATCATTACAGATCGTATCTCTTTGTCTGTCTGCCTATCTGTTTGTTTGTACGTTCGTCCATTAGTTTTATGTAATCAGTTTTTGTTTTTTTTATCCCTCACCTTTTTTGACTCCCATTCTGAAATCGTGTATCTTGATAATTGTCAGCTAAACGTATTTTGATATTTTCGTACACTGCTCACTCATTCTAGCTTGAGAAGAGATCGCGGTGGAAAAAACCCCTACCAAAAATGAGAAATCCTTTTTTATTCTCAAAGCTGGATAATCAGACACGGTGCGACCTATCAACAGCAATTTCAGGTTTTACGCGAAAAAAAAATAACAACCATTGTCTCCACCTCTTGTCCAGTCCATCCAACTCCTTCCCATCCTTTTTCAGGTCTATTAATAGATATATCCATGTTTCTTCTCTCCATGTGGGTCTTGGTCCACCTCCTTATAATAATATACATATTATGTAATGATAATATCCAGGAATGAACATCGATACCCTCCTTTGAAAATTTCATGACAGCGTTTGAAAATAGACTTGAAAATTTCACGTTTTGAATTGAATATTCCAGGAAACTGTTGCTGATTCAGACGTGGATCGAGGCGGCTATCCAGGTATTCTACTCGCTTGGCCCAGCCTGGGGCTGCTTGATTACCATGGCCAGTTACAACAAGTTTCACAACAATTGCTTCAGGTGAGTGTGTTGCTTGCCATCATTGAATCTCACACGACTTTGTACATGTTGTTTCTCACTTTCTTTACAATACAATAAAATAAAAAAAAGTGCTGTGGATATAAAATAGGTATAGACATTGATGTGGAGCAAAGAAAACCCAGTGAAATTAAGACCGTTTATCAGCTAAAAAGATAACACGAAGAAGAGATAACGAAAAAGAAGGAAACACAATTTGAGAAAAAATGAAAACAAATGAGAAAACATGAGAAGAGTTGAGAAAAAATTTAGAAAAAATTAGGAACAATGAGAAGAGATGAGAAAATTGAGAAAAAATGAGAAGAGAGAATTTTTGCTCACTGTGATGTTTGGCGGTGGACTCGGTAGTTCAGAGGCAAGGTATCGGCCGCTCAACCAGAAAGGTAGTGGGTTCGATGCCACCACTCGAAGCGCAATGTCAACGATTGAAACATTTTCTCGAGTTTTTTCGAGCGAAACCTACCCCCTCCCCTCCCCTCTCCCCCTCCTGGTCCAGGTAGATGATTCAACACCTAGTCCCATCGATCACGGATGATAAAAAGGAGCCCTGTGAGTCACAACACTCTGTGCACTTTAAAGATCCCTTGGTTGTTTACAGGGCAGTCCGGAGATCACCTTAGTTGTGGGTGTGGATAAATCAAATCAAATCAAATCAAATCAAAGTGATGTTTTGAAATGTATGCTGCGAACAGGCAGCTGTAATGTACGCTCCAACGGGCGTTTGAGAAGGACTTTTGAATGGAAATACCTGTTTAGTGATAAACTAATGATGTAAGGTCGACGAGCCTGCCTCACTGCGGGGATATGGACAATAATAGAGCCATCTACCTTATGTTTGATCTTTTTTATCCTACAAAGCTGAATTACACGACGGATTGATGATTAAACGAACAAGGGACACCACCCGGAAATATCCCCGTCCTAGTTTGTTCTACTGCGGCCTTTATTTTCATGTATCACTGGGTGTTTGCTCCTTCTAGGCCGTCACAGCCCCGGCAGGATTTACTCTCCGAAGCAGGCCTGTACTCATTTGCACCTGGGTAGAGTCATGGAAATGCGTGTTAAGGATCTTTCCCAGGGAACACACAAAAGGTGGAATCCAGGATTCGACCTCGGGGTCCTATGATCTCCAGTTGTGCAGCTTTACCACTCGGCCACTCCACACACACTGACCTCTCAGAGTTCCGTCGTATTATCTTTTATAATACTCAAGGCAAAGAGTTCCATGGATTGAATTGAATTGAAACAATGGCTCTCATTGGTTAAGCTTAGGGGTCAACGTTCTCTGTTTTCTTTTTTTCTTCTTCCAAGACGCAATCATACTGACGTTCATCTGTGAAGGCACCAGCGTGTTTGGAGGCTTTGCTATTTTTAGCATCTTGGGTCACATGGCTCACGTCCTTCAAGTTCCTATCATGGACTTTGCCAAGTCTGGAGCAGGTCTCGCCTTCATCGTCTACCCAGAAGCCATTTCCTACCTGCCCATACCTCAGCTTTGGGGATTCCTCTTCTTCCTCATGCTCTTCACCGTTGGTTTGGATTCTCAGGTAAATTCCCCCCCTCATCCCCCACCCCCCACCTCCCCCTCCATTCTATTTCATCATTATACTACTCTCATTGTGCCAGCTATTATTTCTTTGTTTATATTTACTATGGGTTAGCTTCTTCCTCTGTTCTTCACTGTAGGCTTGAACACTCGGTGCGTGGAATTTAACTATAGAGACTGAGTCTATGTTGTGTTCTTTTAAGACAGACTTACGAATAAATGCCAGAAAAAAAACCCTGTGAAAGCTAAGAAACATTAACTTTTATGATAATGAACAGCCGACACTTAGCAGACTTGATGACGTGACTCCCACTCACGTGACACCCACATCATTGTTACTAGTCACGATACGTTACAATACGAAGACCTCCAAGAAACCACCCTCTTAAAGACAAAACTTAAACCACAGCAGGTTATTGCTAGTTACGTTATGAAACTAAAGATACTAAACATAAAGACCAGTCATTCTTATTGAAATAAAGAGAATTTATTTGTAGGCATTTGCAACAGACACACATGCGTGTTTTTGTGTCCCAGATGGGGATTTGTTGTTATTGTTGCTTTGTTTGGGGTTTTCAAAAGACTTGCGTTTTCAGTGTGGGAGGGGGGGCAAAAGTAGCTACGCATCGATAATATTGAATAGTACTGTTGTGATACTCATTTCATTAAACTTTCGTAGTCATGAATAAGAAGACAATATAATGTCAAGCGATATTATATTATGTATTATTGAATCATTTATATCACAATACAGGGTGATTACAATAACTATACCCAATTTCAAACCTTTAACATTTAATGTGAATCTATTAAGAACAACTCAACCATTAGTGGCTAAAGTTGCGTTTTTTCACCATGTCCTATTTAGCATTAGGATTAGTTGGTATCACAGTGACATTGTTGATCTGCGGTCCACCAGTTGCTCATGCAAGCTTCTTGTAATAAATATAGCCCATGGCGAACATGCTCATCCCAGGTTGCCCGCAGTATATCTGGCTCGATCGAAAATAATGTTCCCTGCAAATCATTCAGGCTATGGATAACAGAGGTACCGCACAGAAAACTTGTCCTTGACGTCCCCTCCCCCCCATATATGAAAAAAAAATAAAGTGAGGTCGTTAGGTTCAGGACCACTGGCCAAATACCTTGCCGTGTTGTCCAGCACGGCCAATCCACCGTCATTGCACCAAACACAGCCAGCCAGCTTTACATATACATACTGACGTTATAGCCGTGTTAATGTTAGACCCTCCGATAGGCGTCTGTCACTGTGTAAAAGGGGACCCAGTAGTTCAGAGTAATCTGTCGACCTCTCAACCAAAAGGTGGTGAGCCCCACAAGGTTAAAACATTTTTCGAATTTGTTTCGACCAAAATCGAGCCCCCTGGTCCTGGTAGGTGGATTGACACCTAGTCCCATCGGAGACGGACGATAAAAAGGAGGTCCCGTGTTCAGATCACAACACTCTGTGCACGTAAAAGATCCCCTGGCTGTTTAGAGGGCAGTCCGGGCAAAATAAAATAATCCTACCAGAAACCCAGATCACATTAGTTGTGGACGTGGGTGTATCAAATCAAATCAAATCAAATCAAAAAACAAATCAAATCAAATCAAATCACATCATGTGTGAAACAGTGTTTTATATATGTTTTCCTCCATTCTCCAGTTTGCAACATGGAAACGCTGATCACCTCCATTGCCGATGCCTGGCCAGGGTTCATGCGTCGATATCGAACTCTGACGACCATCTCTGTAGTCTCCTTTCTAACTGTTGCCGGTTTGCTGTTCACTGCCAGGGTACGTCTGCTAACCAGCGTTGATGAAAGAGTGTCGTGCCAGGAACAGGATTGATAAGATAATACTGGCTCAGTGCACGCCACCCTTAGGAGCACAGTCCGCCTAAGTGCAAGGTCATCGCGCGAAATAGTTTTGTTTTTTTCTCAATAAAGTCACTCCCTTATGAATGCACGGTTTGTTGAGAACGAGTCCATTAAAAGCACGTTTTTTTGTATTTTTCGTGCCAGGTATTTGCTCGACATTTCATCTCAACAACGCTATCTAGTTAGAAATAAAACCAATGAAATGCGTACACACACTTACACACATACACACACATACACATACACACACATACACACACACACACACATACGTGTAATAAAGGCAGTTCCAAGCCTGTAACCAAGTGTAATAGCTTGGGAACTCAGAGGAGCACGCTTTTTTTTCCTTCATTATTCCCAACTGATGCCACTAGATTACATCACTATAAGTGAATCCGCCTAAGAGCACGGTCCGCCTCAAGTGCACTGTTTTCTTGTCTCTACAACCACGCACTTTGTCGGAGTCCATTATATTATCGTAATATTACGCGGACATGCTACACCATCTTCTACGACGCTTGTACTCTGAAGAAGAAAAAAAGAGATGACTTGAATAAAGATGAATAAAAAACCAAAAAAAAAGAAAGATGATAAATGAGTTAATAAATCAATTCTCATGCATAAATAAATAAGTGTATAAATAAATGAATGAATGAATCAATCAATGAATGCATCAATCAGTCAATCAATCAATTAAAGTTCAATTATTCTGCAGCATTTGCCGGGTGTGATATTTAGGGCGTTTCAATGTGTTCCTCTACACCAACCACATAATATACCCCCAATATATTATACGTTATATAATTCTGAGTTGGTCATTCTTTTGTTTGCCTAAGGCTCCGTTGATAGGACACATAAGAGGACATAGAGTAGCCAAAGGCTCCGATGATAGGACATTACTAAGAGTAGCCAAAGGTCCGTTGATAGGACATTACTAAGAGTAGCCAAATGCTCCGATAGACATTACTAAGAGTAGCCAAAGGCCTGCTGATAGGATATTAAGAGTAGCCAAAGGCTCCGTTGATAGACATTACTAAGAGTGACCAAAGGCTCCGATGATAGGACATTACTAAGAGCACCAAAGGCTCCGTTGATAGGACATTACCAAGAGTAGCCAAAGGCTCCGTTGATAGACATTACTAAGAGCAGCCAAAGGCTCCGTTGATAGGACATTAAGAGTGACCAAAGGCTCCATGATAGGACATTACTAAGAGTAGCGAAAGGCTCCGTTGATAGGACATTACCAAGAGTGACCAAAGGCTCCGTTGATAGGACATTACTAAGAGTAGCCAAAGGCTCCGTTGATAGGACATTACTAAGAGTAGCATTACAAGAGTAGCCCATTGATAGGACATTACTAAGAGTAGCCAAAGGCTTCATTGATAGGACATTACTAAGAGTGACCAAAGGCCTGTTGATAGGACATTACTAAGAGTAGCCAAAGGCTCCGTTGATAGGACATTACCAAGAGTAGCCAAAGGCTCCGTTGATAGACATTACTAAGAGCAGCCAAAGGCCCGTTGATTAGACATTACTAAAGAGTAGCCAAAGGCTCCGTTGATAGGGACATTACTAAGAGTAGCCAAACTTTTGCATTTGGGTTTTACATCATCCCAAGATCGTTTTCGTTTGTTGAGAGCAGTTTTTCCAGAAGTGACTTCTGCTTAAGGTAAACTTCATTGTTTCCCCCGTCTTTGAGTAGAAATTTCGTTCAGCTTACCTCGCCATTTTCAACAGGTTTAATCTTTTAAAAAAGTTGGAATAATAACATTGTATCGTTCACGCCTAACCGCATGTAACCTGGAAGGCCGGGCACTAACTCGATCTAATGACCGTATTTTTTTAGTTATCACCCGGGGTGTAACATGCTTGTTAATATTCTATTTTTTTCAGGGAGGAGGATACTGGTTCCAGCTGGGTGGACTGGTACATCGCAGCATTCTCTCTTCATCCAATCAGCTCTGGAGTGCGTCGTTGTCGCCTGATTTACGGTAAGCAAGGGGAGGGGGGGGAGGTTGACTGGCGTTAACGGTAGGGGTCTACTTTTTCCTGTTACTCTTTAACCAGTTATATCTTTCATCTTCTTTCTTCCCTTCTTATTTCACCCTGAGATGCAGCCGCATACGGTGGATGAGGTAATGTCAATGGAGTAAGAAGGAAATCTACCGGTAAGAACACTGGATCGCACCACCTTATACGAGAGGCACTAAGGCAAAAGACGTTTAACCTTCACAGATGGAATTAGACAATGTCATGACAGAGATGTGAGACCTGGCCATTTACACTGGTGGTCTCAATCTCGCCATACGGATGTGAGGCATGGACATTTACACTGGTGGTCTCAATCTCGCTATAAGGATGTCAGGCCTGGACATTTACACTGGTGGTCTCACTTCCGCTATAAGGATGTCAGGCCTGGACATTTACACTGGTGGTCTCAATCTCGCCATACGGATGTGAGGCCTGGACATTTACACTGGTGGTCTCAATATCGCCATACGGATGTGAAGCCTGGACATTTACACTGGTGGTCTCAATATCGCCATACGGATGTCAGGCCTGGACATTTACACTGGTGGTCTCAATATCGCCATACGGATGTCAGGCCTGGACATTTACACTGGTGGTCTCAATCTCGCTATAAGGATGTCAGGCCTGGACATTTACACTGGTGGTCTAAATCTCGCTATAAGGATGTCAGGCCTGGACATTTACACTGGTGGTCTAAATCTCGCAATACGGATGTGAAGCCTGGACATTTACACTGGTGGTCACAATATCGCTATACGGATGTGAGGCCTGGACATTTACACTGGTAGTCTCAATATCGCCATACGAATGTGAAGCCTGGACATTTACACTGGTAGTCTCAATGTCGCTATACGGATGTGAATCCTGGACATTTACACTGGTGGTCTCAATATCGCCATACGGATGTGAAGCCTGGACATTTACACTGGTGGTCTCAATATCGCCATACGGATGTCAGGCCTGGACATTTACACTGGTGGTCTCAATATCGCCATACGGATGTCAGGCCTGGACATTTACACTGGTGGTCTCAATATCGCCATACGGATGTCAGGCCTGGACATTTACACTGGTGGTCTCTATCGCCATACGGATGTCAGGCCTGGACATTTACACTGGTGGTCTCAATATCGCTATACGGATGTCAGGCCTGGACATTTACACTGGTGGTCTCAATCTCGCTATACCAATGTGAAGCCTGGACATTTACACTGGTGGTCTCAATATCGTTATACGGATGTAAGGCCTGGACATTTACACTGGTGGTCTCAATGTCACTATACGGATGTCAGCCCTGGACATTTACACTGGTGGTCTCAATATCGCCATACGGATGTGAGGCCTGGACATTTACACTGGTAGTCTCAATGTCGCCATACGGATGTGAAGCCTGGACATTTACACTGGTGGTCTCAATGTCGCTATACGGATGTGAAGCCTGGACATTTACACTGGTGGTCTCAATGTCGCTATACGGATGTGAAGCCTGGACATTTACACTGGTGGTCTCAATCTCGCTATACCAATGTGAAGCCTGGACATTTACACTGGTGGTCTCAATATCGTTATACGGATGTAAGGCCTGGACATTTACACTGGTGGTCTCAATGTCACTATACGGATGTCAGCCCTGGACATTTACACTGGTGGTCTCAATTACGCCATACGGATGTGAGGCCTGGACATTTACACTGGTAGTCTCAATGTCGCCATACGGATGTGAAGCCTGGACATTTACACTGGTGGTCTCAATGTCGCTATACGGATGTCAGGCCTGGACATTTACACTGGTGCTCTCAATGTCGCTATACGGATGTCAGGCCTGGACTTTTACACTGGTGGTCTCAATCTCGCTATACGGATGTGAAGCCTGGACATTTACACTGGTGGTCTCAATATCGTTATACGGATGTAAGGCCTGGACATTTACACTGGTGGTCTCAACATTGTTGAGTACGGATAACACCCGACATTTGCACTGGTGGTCTCAATGTCACTATACGGATGTCAGGCCTGATTATTGGAAAGCTGACGAGGAGAGAGGAATACAAGCTTTCTGAGATCAGGTCAACGCCACACACGACATTTCGTACCAAGAGCACAACACCACCAATACTTTTGTGAATGGAGTGTGGTGACTGATCTCCAAGGCCCTGAGAACCTTCTCATGGCATCAGTCAGACGTGACGACAAAGACTAACTGGCATTGTTTGGCCATGTACTGAGACACAGCACTTTCTCCAGAACAAACGATACTACAAGGCACGGTTGAGGAGGATGCAGACGTGGAAGGGACGTACAGATGGGTACCAGCGTACATAGGGAGTAAATCTTAATACGACTAGCCTTCTGTCAAAAAAGCCGTAATATATTATTGCCCGTTCAGCCAGCATCATTAACGTTATAGACGCCGGGATGAACTTCATCTCAATGGGCTGTAGTTTTTGTTTTACTATTTGAATAACTTTTGATATTTCCTTCTTTGTACATAGTAACAGTTTCCAAAGTATTCTCTGTCTGTCTATCTCTGTCTCTGTGCCTCTGTCTATTTGCATCTGTCTGCTAATCTCTAAGTATGTCTTTGTCTTTGTTTCTGTCTCTGTCTCTGTCTCTGCCTCTGTCTGTCTGTCTGTCTGTCTGTCTGTCTGTCTGTCTGTCTGTCTGTCTGTCTCTCTCTCTCTCTCTCTCTCTCTCTCTCTCTGCTCTCTCTCTCTCCCTCCTGATCTCTGTCTCTGTCTGTCTATATGTCTGTGTGTGTGTGTGTGTGTGTCTGTCTGTCTGTCTGCCTGTCTGTCTGTCTGTCTGTCTGTCTGTCTCTCTCTCTCTCTCTCTCTCTCTCTCTCTCTCTCTCTCTCTCTCTCTCTCTCTCTCTCTCTCCTCTCTTCTATCTCCGTCTGTCTGTATGCCCTCCCTTTTCTCTCTCTCTCTCTCTCTCTCTCTCCTCTCTCTCTTTCTCTTCTTTCTACTCTCTCTCTCTCTTACTTCTCCCCCTCTCTCTTCTCTCTCATCGCCGATTAATTTTCGCACTCTTCATCAGGCGGATCGGTTTTGAAGTACGACATAGAACTGATGATAGGCAAAAAGCCGCCATACTTCATGGTCTTGGCATGGAAATATATTTGTCCCATCCTGCTGATGGTAAGTGGCTCTTAGCTTGGAGTATGTATCCCTATTACAGCTACCTCAAGGCTCGCGTAAAGCCTCAAAAGTATAATTATGCAGCCAAAACAATACTTTCATCAAAACTATTAATGCAATGGAAGATTC
>JAXRKP010001722.1:25000-27500 GCA_037039925.1 Doris montereyensis | reverse complement strand
CTGAAGGAAAGTAATGATAGAAATGCTATGCTGTCACATTGTGACGTTATTGTACTGAAGGAATGTAATGATAGAAATGCTATGCTGTCACAAGTGACGTTATTGTACTGAAGGAAAAGTAATGATGGACATGCTATGCTGTCACAATGTGACGTTATTGTACTGAAGGAATGTAATGATAGAAATGATATACTGTTCCCAATGTGACGTTATTGTACTGAAGGAATGTAATGATGTACATGCTATACTGTCACAATGTGACGTTATTGTACTGAAGGAATGTAATGATAGAAATGATATACTGTCACAATGTGACGTTATTGTACTGAAGGAATGTAATGATGTACATGCTATACTGTCACAATGTGACGTTATTGTACTGAAGGAATGTAATGATGTAATGCTATACTGTCACAATGTGACGTTATTGTACTGAAGGAATGTAATGATGTACATGCTATACTGTCACAAATGTGACGTTATTGTACTGAAGGAAAGTAATGATGTACATGCTATGCTGTCACACTGTGACGTTTTGTCACAATTCTGCTGAAGGAAATGCTGTCATCGTTTTTCTGCTGAATAGATATGCAATTTTTTTTAACTATAAATGTATTAATGTGTGTGTACTGAATGTAATGCTATATTTGAACTGTATTACCACGATACTCGATCTGCTGAAATAGAGTCATGATAGACTGTTAAACTTTACCCCGATTTGATTTGCCGCGGAGGGGAAAGTAATGATAAACACGCTATGATTTACAACGATGTTTTTTTTCTGCTGGAAGTTTGTTTGACTTAATAAAATTTTTACCCTGTCCACCATAGGTATGCAGTAATCTCAGAGAAAATTAAGAGGAAACAGCAAGATGGAAAATGGAATAAGTGAAAGAGTAAAAGGAAAGATGTAGGACCTACCGGCAACGCCCGCCAACAGCCTTATAAAAGGAAGAGAAAGTGGTTAGTGGGGGGGGGAAGATTAAATTATTGTGTTGGTTTGTTTGTTTGTTTTATCGAAATTCTCACCCCGTCCACCATTGCGGTGATCTCGGGATAAAACAAAGAGGAAAGATCAAAATGATATAGAAGTGAAAGAAGGAAAGGAAAGTCTGTAGGAACTACGCAGCAGCACCCGCCAACCACCGGCTGTGCTGAAGGAAGGCAATGGTAGAAGCGCTACGTTTTCCCACAGATATTGGGTTTTTTTGTGCTGAAGGAAGGCAATGGTAGAAGCGCTACGTTTTTCCACACAGATATTGCTTTTTTGTGCTGAAGGAAGGCAATGGTAGAAGCGCCACGTTTTTCCACAGATATTGGGTTTTTTTGTGCTGAAGGAAGGCAATGGTAGACGCGCTACGTTTTCCCACAGATATTGGGTTTTTTGTGCTGAAGGAAGGCAATGATAGACGCGCTACGTTTTTCCACAGATATTGGGTTTTTTTGTGCTGAAGGAAGGCAATGATAGACGCGCTACGTTTTTCCACAGATATTGGGTTTTTTGTGCTGAAGGAAGGCAATGATAGACGCGCTACGTTTTCCCACAGATATTGGTTTTTTTTTGTGCTGAAGGAAGGCAATGGTAGACGCGCTACGTTTTTCCACAGATATTGTTTTTTTTGTGCTGAAGAAAAGCAATGATAAACGCACTACGTTTTTCGACAAATATTTTTTTTTTTGTGCTGAAGAAAAGCAATGATAAACGCACTACGTTTTTCGACAAATATTGTTTTTTTTTGTGCTGACGGAAAGCAAAATATAGACGCGCTACGTTTTTCCACAAAAATTGTTTTTTTGTGTTGAAGGAAAGCAATGATAGACGCGCTACGTTTTTCTACAAAGATTGTTTTTTTTTGGTGCTGAAGGAAAGCAATGGTAGACGCGCTACGTTTTTCCACAGATATTGGGGTTTTTTTGTGCTGAAGGAAAGCAATGATAGACGCGGTACGTTTTACCACAGATATTGGTTTTTTTTTTGTGCTGAAGGAAAGCAATGATAAACGCACTACGTTTTTCTACACATATTGTTTTTTTTGTGCTGACGGAAAGCAATGATAAACGCACTACGTTTTTCGACAAATATTGTTTTTTTTGTGCTGACGGAAAGCAATGATAGACGCATTAGGTTTTTCCACAAATATTGTTTTTTGGTGCTGGAGGAAAGCAATGATAGACGCGCTACGTTTTTCCACAAATATAGTTTTTTGTTGTTGTGCTAAAGGAAAGCCATGATAGATATTATTATGCTATGTTTTGAGATGAGATGCTAGTGCTGCTGAGGAAAAGTAATGATGTATGATAGTATTCTTTATTGTTGCCGTGTGCCGTTGGTTTCCTCAAGAAAGCGTAGTGTTTGACATCCTACGATGGCACTGAATATCGGTAAAAAAATGTTTTCCTCTTCTGCTGAAGAGAAGGATTTTTTGGCTGACGTATCGTTATGTTGTTCCCAGTTAGACATTAATCAATGCAGGAGAAGACGTCTGTTTTTTTTTTTTTT
>JAXRKP010001722.1:0-20000 GCA_037039925.1 Doris montereyensis | reverse complement strand
GCAAAGCTTGAGTTCTTCTTGTTATCTAATGTAACATACATACATAATAATGTAAAAGTGTTGATAAAATTGAAAGATCTTTTCTTTCAACTCGATTGAAAAATTATGTTGTGAAACTAAAGGAAATGACATTGAATAATATTAAAGCCCCATAAGACCAAAAGAAGAAGCAAATGCAATGAATAGACAGAGAAAAAAAACCTGACCAACATAAGGATCGAACCAACGACTTCTGCGTTGGCACCCATCGTCTCGCCATGAAAAGAAAACGTGTTACCAACCGAGCTAACTACACTTCCTGATTAACTCAGTTGATAGCAGGTTTTCTTTTCACGGCAAGACGATAGGCGCCGACGCAGAGGTCGCGGGTTCGATCCTCATAGTTTTTTTTTCTGTCTATTATTTGTATTTGTCTAGTCTTTGTTTTCCTATGGGGCTTTAATATTATTCAATGTCATTTCCTTCATTTTCGACATGCCCCTTGCGTCACTGATTGTCTTGTGAACCTAATAGCTCCAACATACCGCATGCCTTATAATTGCAAAAGTAGCGGCATATGTTGTATCTATCAGGTTCCACTTACACAAAACCCAAATACAGTGTTGATAAAAAAATTTTTGTTATGATTTGTTTTTCATTTTAGTGTTTAAATTGTTTTTTTTTTTTTTGTTTTTTTAATGTATGCAATATAATGTTGTTTATGGCTATTGTGTAGCGTTGATAATGATATCGGATTTCATTCTATTCTAAACTACGTACTTTGTAGTCATATGTTTAAACACATAACAAACATAATAATAATAACAAGACGACATAAGCTACGTTTTATGTAGCCAGACAATCTTGTAACATAACGTGGACTGTACTCTTCAGTGTTATTCTATTTCAAACTACTCAACTTGTTGTCATTTTTTGTGGTTGTTGTTATTGTTATTGTTGCTGTTGTTGATGGTGATGTTGTTACTGTTGTTGATGTTGGTGTTGGTGATGCTGTTGTTATTGTTATTGTTATCGTTGGTTTTGATGATGTTGTTTGGTGTATTCTATTGTTGTCGTCGATAATGACGATGATGATGATGTTGTTGTTATTGTTGTCGTTGATGAGACTGTTGTTGCTATTGCTATTAATCGTGGTGATGATGATGTTGTTGTTAGTGCTGGTGATGATTTATTTGATTACAAATTCATCCTTAATCACGAGAGAAAGAAAGACATACATACATACACACATAATACATACATACACACAAACATAAATACATACATACATACATACATACATACATACATACATGCATACATGCATACATGAAAACATGAATACATACATACATACATACATACATACATACATACATACATACATACACATACATACATACGTATACACACACATACAGGCAAACATAAATATATATATACATACAAACATACATACAACATACATGCATGCAACATACATACATACATACACATACATACATACATACATACATACATACATACATACACACATACATACATGCATACATACATACATACATACATACATACATACATACATAGATGCAAACATAAATACATACATACATCATACATAGATGGAAGCATAGATACATACATACATACATACATACATACATACAACTTGCATGCATACATACATACATTCATAAATACACACATACATACATACATACATACATACATACATACATACATACATACATACATACATACATACATACATACATACATACATACATACATACATGCAAACAGACAGACATACAGAGAAACTGAGAAGCATACAGACATACAAACTTTACCATTGCTGTTACATTACAGATGTCCTTCACCCTTTGCATCAGGCTGGGAGCCTTATGTTTCGCTTTCACTTTGAGCAGATCAAGATGAACAGACCTACTATTTCTGTGTAACATTGAGTTCTGTAAAGGCTTTGGTAAATTAATATCCAAAATCGTCTCTGGCCCAGTGGTCATGCTGCAGAATTTGGGATCAAGACATCCTGGGTTCGAATCCCAGCAAGGCTACTTCCGACGTTGTGTTCCCTGGGAAATACACTTGACACACGTTTTCCCACTCAACCTAGTTGCAAATGGGTACAAACACTAACGTGGGAGTAGGCTCCTGCGTCAGACTAGCGTCTTGTCCAGGAGATGAATATCATCACCGATTCTGCTTCGAGCTGTAGAAACCGGGATAAGCTCCAGCGCTATGGGGCCACATTAGCTATGAAGGAACTTTAGTTTATTTTCCGTGTTGAAATAGAGCTGTAGTCGGACATTAAAAGGTCCTCAATTGTGACAGAGGAAATGAATTGCTGTTTTTTTTTCTTCTATTTGAAATCTCAAGATCTGACATGTGGTCACAAGTGTGGTTCTGTTTATTAACAAAGTGCTGGAAACTGTGTGTAATTGTCTCCTTTCCTTCACCTTTATTTTCATCCTGTGTGTAATTGTCTCCTTTCCTTCACCTTCATCTTCATCTTCATCCTGTGGGTCTTTGTCTCCTTTCCTTCACCTTCATCTTCATCTTCATCCTGTGGTCTTTGTCTCTTTTCCTTCACCTTCACCTTTATTTTCATCTTGTATGTCTTTGTCTCCTTTCCTTCACCTTCATCTTCATCTTCATCCTGTGAGTCCTTGTCTCTTATCCTTCGCCTTCATCGGCATCTGGCAGCATCATCATCACAGTTGATGTATGTCAAGCCAATGTCCACCATGCCTCTCTCTTTCTCACCTGTCGTGTGATCGTATCATTATGGAACCCATCTGCTTTTAATCTTAGCTAACAGATAAAAGAATATGGATTTATAAACTGTATCCCCGCACATGTATTGACTGTACATTAATTTATCCACCCACCCCCTCCCCCACCCCCACCAGCAGGCCATTTAATTCAAACTCCTTGTCAACTCCTGGTGGGTGCATACAGTACACAAGCTTTTTGTTAGGTATTTCGTGATACCATTCTGACAAGATCTTTCACTACCTTTAGCTGGGTACTCCCTCACACCTGAGTCAAGTGAGGAAAATAGAGTGGGGTACCTTTCTTGAGTGTCGTCGTGATTACAAGCCAACAACACTACGGCTCAGCTACAACGCCTCATAAGTGCACGGTTCTGTCCACCCCTGCCCACCCCCGCCCCCTTACTACAATAAACGTGTCGATGTCAGATGTAGGTCTTTTAACCTTATTGGGGTGTTAAACCACGCATGGGTTGCAAGGTGTTGGCCTCTCAGTCTCGACCAAAAGGTAGTGGGTTCGAGCACCGCCAACCGTTGAAAAAATGTTCTCGAGTTGTTTTTTTAACGAGCAACCCCTCCCCCTCTCCCCGCCTGGTCCTGGTAGGTGGATAGACACCTAGTCCCATCGGAGACGGACAATTTAAAGGAGATTCCGTGTGCAGATCACAACACTCGATGCACGTTAAAGATCCCTTGGGTGTTTACAGGGCAGCCCGGGCAAAAAAATAAGATAAATCCTACCAAAATCCCCGAGATCACCTTAGTTGTGGATGTGGGTAAATCAAATACTTAAAAAAAAACTAAACGACGTAAGTTTGAAATAATAACATGCATTCACCAAATCTTTCAGTAATATAAAAATACGGTTATTAAGAACAAGACTGGTCTACCATCCCGTAGTTATTGTTCTTATAAATGAATTAAATTTGTTTATATTAAATCTTCCTCATTCATTGTATGTTTTTGTTGTTGTTCTTACTGCTGGTATGTCCTATTTCTTTCCTTTTCTTCTTTTCACATATTTCCTTTTAATTCACCCTGAGATCCACCCATTCATTAGAAGCATAATAATATTTGGGACACTGACCTCCTTAGTACTGTACACTTAATGCGGTGTCTGGTGCGAGGTTCAAGTGCAGGGGTTATCAGCATGATATTATTCTCATTATTATTATTAACATTATCTAATCTGTGTCGCGTACTGATAAGTAAACGGAGGAAGAACGTGCCTCAGCAGCATCAGCAATTACATGGATGGCCGTGGAGAACTCACACCACCCTCCCCCCTCCCCCGCCCATGTAGTTTAATATTTGCCACCAAACAAAAAACATGCCGTGGCATTCTGAAGGTCACAATAATATTGTTACATTAAATATGGAACACAAGGGTTAGGGTTAATCTTCTGGGTAACTTCTAATTGAGATTGTCATTATGTTGTCATGGGCTCAAGACGAAGCTACACTTCGTTACAATTATGAATCGATGGTGAAACTAACACATCAAAATGCTACTACTACTACTACTACTACTACTACTACTACTACTACTACTACTACTACTACTACTACTACTACTACTACTACTACTACTACTACTACTACTACTAGCTACTACTACTACTACTACTACTACTAGTACTACTACTACTACTACTACTACTACTACTACTACTACTACTACTACTACTACTACTACTGCTACTACTACTACTACTACTACTACTAGTACTACTACTAATACTACTACTACTACTACTACTACTACTACTACTACTACTGCTACTACTGCTGCTGCTGCTGCTCTTGCTACTACTACTACTACTACTACTACTACTACTACTAATACTACTACTACTAATACTACTGCTACTACTATTATTACTACTACTACTACCACTACTGCTACTACTACTAATGCTGCTACTACTATTACTACTACTACTACTACTACTACTACTACTACTGCTGGTACTAGTACTACTACTACTGCTGCTACTACTGCTACTACTACTACTAGTACTACTACTACTACTACTACTACTACTACTACTACTACTACTACTACTACTACTACTACTACTACTACTACTACTACTACTACTACTTGCTGATGATTTAATTCTGTTTGGAAAATCAGAAAGGGGCATCAAGTCGAATATCAACATGATGAATAATGAACTAAATGCAAGAGGAATGAGAGTAAATGCAAAGAAAACCAAAACAACACTAGCAACTAGGGACGCTAAAACACAAAAATCTTAATTTTGGCAGGGAGAATTTAGAACAAGCTCAAAGCTACAATTGCCTAGGAGTAATGATTAACTCAGAGGGAAAACTAAGGAAAAAATCAGCGAGGCAAGTGCAATATATAACCATCTAAGAAAGGCATTTGTATGTAAACAGAAATCTAAATGGCAGTATACAGCACTGTTTATTGTCCTACTCTCCTCTATGACAGTGAAACCTGGACCTTAGACAGTAGGGAATACAGTAGAGTACAGGCAGCCAAAATGAAATATCTAAGAAGAGTACTAGGGAAAACTAAAAGAGACAAAATCAGAAAACAATAATAAGAGATCAAATCAAAGCAGATAGCATAAAAACTAGAAATAATAATAATAATAATAATAGTAATAATAGTAATAATAATAATGATAATAATAACAATAATAATAATAATAATATTAATAATGATAATGATAATAATAAAAATAATAATAATAATAGTAATAATAATAATAATAATAATAATAATAATAATAATAATAATAATAATAATAATAATGATAATAATAATAATAATACAAATAACAACAACAATACTACTACTAATAAGATAAGGTAAGATAAGATAAGATAGAAAAGATAAGATAAGATAAGATAAGATAAGATAAGATAAGATAAGATAAGATAAGATAAGATAAGATAAGATAATAAAATAAGATAAGATAAGATAAAATAATAAGATAAGATAAGCTAAGATAAGATAAGATAAGATAAGATAAAATAGATAAGATAAGATAAGATAAGACAAAAATAAAATAAGATAAGATAAGGTAATAAGATAAGATAAGATAAGATAAGATAAGATAAAATAAGATAAGATAAGATAAGATAACACAAGATAAGATAAAATAAGATAAGATAAGATAAGATAAAATAAGATAAGATAAGATAAAATGAGATAAGATGAGATACAACGTTATTGTCCAAAAAGTCGCCAATTGTTTTTGTGTTACAGTACCTTCAATACGATATGAAATACAAAACACTTTTACTATGATACATAAATTATTCTTCAAAACATAAACAGCACTCACACATTTCAGCATTACGTGATTAAAATAATATGCATAACATAACTTACAAAAAGAAGTATAATTTTTCTAATACCTGTAACTTCGTCCTCATTGCAATGAACAACATTTCAATAGAGCGGTGGTGATAATGATACTGGTGATTGTAGTGATAATAATTGTATAGATGATGATGAAAATGATAGTTTATATCTTTCTTCATGGCACAACAAATAAATGGGTCGTTTGGAGCGTCTGCATATTTTGATTTGAGGTTATTTTTGTTTTTATCAATAGCTTCGATTTTTCTGAAATAATAATGGAAATAATTCTTATATGATGTAGCTGATCTATAAGCTATAAACATATTGCACACAATTCTTTCAATTATTCACCTCTACTGATATTATTATGTGAAACTAATTTACAAAGCTTGAGCCCTTGTTTTAGGGTGGGGGGGGCTGATGTAATTTTGTTGTTTTGCTTTTGAGTTTGGGTTTTTGCTTTTAGTATGTACATACGTAACTATCAAAATAAAGTCATCCTATATCATTGAAAAGTTTGTAGCGTCCTTGGTTGCCATAGAAACGGCCGCCATCTAGGATTTTTACCCAATTTTCAAAATCTATCTCCTCCATTAGTTATGAATAAAATCACTCAAAACCTGTGCAGATTGCTTTTTTTCATTTAATATCTAAAGAGTGACGTCGGTTTTTAAAATATTTTGGATAATGTTTTTTAAATGCATTTTTTTGAAAATAATATATATCGTGAATATACAAAAACGGCATTTTTTATTACAAGAATAAATCAATTATCAAAACGTTTACAAGACATAAAAAAAACCCGACGTCATTCTATTAACATTGACAAGAGGAACCTGTGTGCCAAATATAACACAAATCGTTCGGTATATGACGGAGGAGATAGAATTTTAGTGTGAAAAAACTACATTTCAAGAAAAATGCAAAGTAAAAACATCAAAAGAAAATAACACAAAACAAACGTTTCAGATGGGTGTTCCTTATTATAGCAGCCCCTTATTCTTTTGAAAGTCTCTGGCATTGTTAATAATGTAAAGATGATTATACATCTAGGTTTAGATGTGCTCCGTTGTGAAAACAGAGGTCAAAATGATCAGTTTTTTTGTTTGTTTTTTCCCTCTATTTCTATGCTTGTGCACGTGTTTACATACACTGACGCACAACGTTTCTTACGTCACAAAGCTACTGTGGCGCATTGAATACGGGCATTCTGTAATTCTAAATTTCAGAATTCTCATTCATGCAGGAAACGCGTTAGTGTCAAATAGAAAAACAATTACCTATGTAGCGAAACAATTAGCTTGTAATGTCAAGAGAGATTGTTGGATCGAGAGATAAAGAGAGACTTGGAAGTAGACTGTAAGTAAGTGTGTGTGTGTGTGTGTGTGTGTGTGTGTTGCGTGTGTGTGTAAGCAATAGATAAAGAGTATTTTAGCCAAAGGAGAGGAGAATCACAACAAAAAGCAAACAGCAACAGACAAAATCCACAACAAACAAAAATACCCAACTAAATACAATCACAGTTGAAATTGTCTTGCCAGGCAATGAGGTAGAAAAAGTAAGGCAAAAAAACAACAACAACCTAATAACAACTAAACACAAACATGTAGGTGTATCAAAGTGTCAGGTTGAATTCGTCGAATCATCATAAGGTCAAATTAGTTTCAATGAGTTAAAATACATTGCACATTGTGTGTGTGTGTGTGTGTGTGTATGTGTGTGAGAGTGTATGTGTATGTCATAGATAGTTAGCGTTTATTTGAATTGACACATTATGAGCTGAACAATGTGAATGTTGAGATGGCAGTTATGTAGTTTGAGATGGCAGTTATGTAGTTTGAGATGGCAGTTATGTATTTTGAGATGGCAGTTATGTAGTTTGAGATGGCAGTTATGTAGTTTGAGATGGCAGTTATGTAGTTTGAGATGGCAGTTATGTAGTTTGAGATGGCAGTTATGTAGTTTGAGATGGCAGTTATGTAGTTTGAGATGGCAGTTATGTATTTTGAGATGGCAGTTATGTAGTTTGAGATGGCAGTTATGTAGTTTGAGATGGCAGTTATGTAGTTTGGAGATGGCAGTTATGTAGTTTGAGATGGCAGTTATGTAGTTTGAGATGACAGTTATGTAGTTGGAGAAAAAAAACATAAAGAGGTTACCAATAGAAGATCTAATATAAAGAAACAAATTGTGTTTTTTGGAAAATTAACGATTATTTCACACTAGACAAGGTTCCAAAGCATCTAGAGGGGAAACACCGAGAAATTATATAAACCAAAATTATATACAAACACGGAGAAATTATATACCAAACACCGAGAAATTATATACCAAAACACGGAGAAATTATATACCAAACACGGAGAAATTATATACCAAAAACCGAGAAATTATATACCAAACACGGAGAAATTATATACCAAACGAGAAATTATATACCAAAAATCAGAAACAGATATACCAAACACCGAGAAATTATATACCAATCAAGAAATTATATACCAATCTGAGAAATTATATACCAATCAAACTCTCTGTCGGTTGGTCTGTCTGTCTGCCTGTAAAATGCATATATATGTATGTATGATTATTAAAATGTAGGTAAGGTAAAATGGTTCCTTGTTTTGATATACCAAACAACAACGAAAATACCAATCACGCATGAGCACAGCCCAAGGGTTATGAGAAATTCATATTCTTTAGACTGTGTCATTTAAATATTAACAGTTTAAGAAATAAGGAAATCTGTTTTATCTAATTTTATTCTGACTCTCACTGTCCGGAACAAAATCGATGAATCTTCCGTCTGTCATGAGACGGGACCGTGATGTAGAGGGATTAAACTGCAGAGTACAATATGTATGTATAAACTACAGAGACGGGATGTATGTATGTATGAGATGGGATGTATGTATGTATGTATGTATGTATGGGACCGTGACACTGTATGTATGTAGGTATGTAGGTATGTACCGTGACACTATGGTTCCTTGTTTTGATAACAACCACAACAACAACGAAAACAACAACTGAGCAAGACAAACCAACGAACACATCGCATTCCCTGAGCACATCCCAAGGGTTATGGGTATTCTCGATGAACAGAGAGTGGCGAGAAATTCAAAACCAACGAACTTTAGAATGTGTCATTTAAATATTAATAGCGTAAGAAATAAGTTTGAAAAATTAAAACTGTTTTAGTAGATAATTTGACTGACTTTCTTACTGTTTCGAAACAAAAATCGATGAATCTTTCCTTGACACTCTTTTCGGAGTAATTATAAACTACAGAGACGGGACCGTGACTTTCTCTTTTCTTTTCGAAGTGGAGGGATATAAACTACAGAGACGGGACCGTGATCTCTTTTCGAAGTGGAGGGATATAAACTACAGAGACGGGACTGTGACACTCTTTTCGAAATGGAGGGATATAAACTACAGAGACGGGACTCTTTTCGTGATATAAACTACAGCTGACTTTTTCGAAGTGGAGGATATAAACTACAGAGAGGGATATCTTTTCGGGAAGTAGAGGATATAAACTACAGAGACGGGACCGTGACACTCTTTTCGAAGTGGAGGGATATAAACTACAGAGACGGGACCGTGACACTCTTTTCGAAGTGGAGGGATATAAACTACAGAGACGGGACCGTGACACTCTTTTCGAAGTGGAGGGATATAAACTACAGAGACGGGACCGTGACACTCTTTTCGAAGTGGAGGGATATAAACTACAGAGACGGGACCGTGATGCTCTTTTCGAAATGTGGAGGGATATAAACTACAGAGACGGGACCGTGACACTCTTTTCGAAGTGGAGGGATATAAACTACAGAGACGGGACCGTGATGCTCTTTTATAAACGAAGTGATGCTCTTTCAGTGGAGGATATAAACTACAGAGACGGGACCGTGACACTACTTGATTTTTCAAAGTAGAGGGATATAAACTACAGAGACGGGACTGTGATGCTCTTTTTCGAAGTAGAGGGATATAAACTACAGAGACGGGACCGTGATGCTCTTTTCGACTACAGGAGGAGCTCTTTTCGAAATGGAGGGATATAAACTACAGAGACGTGCTGCCCACGGAGGAGGAATAGCCATGTGATCTGACATCGTGGCTTGTCGACGTAAAGAACTGGAAAGGGTACATCTTAAAACAATTGCTTACGAAATAATGCTTGACGACTCAAAATGGCTGATTCTCGCTGTATACAGACCACCAGCAGTGACCCCGGCTCACTTCACCAAACATTTTACTAGGATGATGGAGACAGCAACGGAATCATACGACAATTTATTGTCATAAGGAGACCTCAATTTTAACATGAAATGTGTTGAGAAGTCAAAAGAACTTGAAGATCTTTGTGACATTTACGATTTAAATAATGTTATAACCCAAAGTACATGTTTAAAAAATATACACAACCCATCCCTTATTGATGTCATTCTCACTAACAAAATAGAATTGTGTGATAAACAGGTAAATTTCAGCACAGGGGTGAGCGACTATCACAATCTTATCTCAACATGTATCAAACGAAAAAATTCCAAACGTAAAACCAATAAAGAAATGCTATAGAAGTTTTAAAACATTTGACTCAGAAAAATACCAAGAAGATTTAAAAGTTACTATGACCAGTAAGACCGATGGATTTCAAAACGATATAGATGTTAATAATACTCAATACGAAGACCTCATACAAAATGTACTTTCGGCAGCAAATAAACATGCGCCAATCAAACGTAGGTATCCGCATAAAAAATACTTTATACGAATAGCACACTCAGAAAGGCCATATATCGTAAAAGAATGTCATACTACAAATACCAAAAGGATAAAAACAAAAAAAGCTAGGCAACTTTTAAAGAATGTAGAAATTGTGTCACAAAACTGAAGAGAAAATCTATCAAAAGATACTTTCTTGACCGCTGCACCGGTGGCAACAAGAGTAGAGATTTCTGGCCCACTATAAAGCCCTTTCTTTCCAACAAAATCAAATCGAGTGAGCAAAAAATAATTCGAGAAAAGACGACAAAGTTGTAAATAATACACAAGAAGTGTGCAAAACTTTCAACCATTTTTTTGTTTAACGTTGCGAAAGACATTGGTAACAGCATATCACTAGATTCAGAATTACACTCTGGCATTAAGGCCATAAAAGAAAACACACCAAAAGTACAAAACTTGAAATTCAAAAAACTAACCCTGAAACAATTGGGAAAACTATCAATAATTCAAATGTCAGAAAGTCGACAGGCGAGTACACAATATCTGCCAAACTCCTTAAAGCCAGTGCTCCAATATTAAATGAGCATATATGCAATATCATAAACAAGTCTATTAGAACAAGTACATTTCCAGATAAATTAAAGATGGCACAAGTAATACCACTATTTAAAAAAAATTACTCGTTAGATATAAAGAATTATAGACCAGTAAGCATCCTACCTATAATTTCCAAGATCTTTGAAAAAAGTCATGGCACTTTAGCTATCCAAATATTTTAATAATATTTTTCATGATTTTCTTTGCGCTTTTAGAAAAAGCCATGGGTACCAAACGATTATACTTAGACGTATAGAAGACTGGAAGCTATCCTTGGATAGAAATCACTATATCGCTGCCATATTTATGGACCTACCCAAAGCCTTTGATTGTTTGCCCCACGACATTCTTTTACACAAATTATCGGCATATGGTTTATCGCAAAAATCTGTTTCTCTGTTCCAAAGTGAACTTTCATATAGAAAGCAGCAAGTAATGCTTGTGAGCACTGTCAGTGGTTGTGAATTTATTGAAAAGGGTGTGCCCCAAGGATCCATTTTAGGTCCCTTATTATTTAATGTTTTTATTAATGATATTGATATATTTATATTCATCGAAGAGGGAACTCTCTATAATTATGTAGATGACAACACATTGTCTTACAATCATTCTGATTTTGGTAAGCTTGTAGACACTTTGGAACAGGAAAGCAGTGTACTAATAAACTGGTTCCACATGAACTGTATGCAAGCTAATCCAGAAAAATTCCAACCTCTTGCACTAGGCAAACGAACATTTAAAAAAAAAAACATTTTTCAAATTGACTCAGTCTCTATATGTTGTGAAGAAACTTTCAAACTGTTAGGAATAAAAGATATATTAGCAATTAAAGTTTGATGTTCACATAAAGATAATTTGCTGCAAGGCCTCTGAACAACTCAATGTGTTGAAGAGAATCGGTAGATATCTCTCAAAATTAAACAAGCTAGCTATATTTCATACGTTTATTCTTTCTAACTTTAACTTTTGTCCTTTAGCATGGCACTTCTGTCAGAAAATCGACTGGCGAGGACACGATATCTTTCAAACTTCTTAAAGCCAGTGCCCCAATATTGAATGAGCATATATGCAATATCATAAACAAGTCTTTTAGAACAAGTACATTTCCAGATAAATTAGAGATGGCACAGTAATACCACAGTGACGCACTACGCTTGCCTCTGCGCTTGCCGTTGGGGCAGGAAAGTGGATGTAAATCTAGATCTAGACCTTCAACACACACAAATACGAATTCCAACCCTGGAAGTGAAACGAATGCGAGCTATGGCCATTGAAACGTTAAAAATTTTGCATAAATTATCGCCATCTTGTCTCCAAGATTTAATATCATTTAAAAATAGAAGGTATAATTTCAGATATATAAATGTAGTCAATATCCCTAAGCCTAGAACCACTGCTTTCGTAAAACAATCATTTAAATATGCTGCTACAGTTCTGTGGAACAAAGCACCTGAACATTTAAGATATGAAACAAATTTTAATCAATTTAAAAATCTTATTTCGATGTGGAATGGTAAAGATTGTCAGTGTGTCATTTGTTCTATATAATTGTGTATCATATTTATTTGTTAATTATACATTTTTAAAGACTAGATTCTTAATCCCATCTTAGTTAGCATTTTGGGAATATTTTCTATTGAAATGTCGGTGAAAAGCCCATAAGGGTTTATTAAGTTATTTCCCTGTGTGATACAGCAGTATCCGGTTAAACGCACGCCAGATAAAAGCACGCTTCGGGTAAACGAACGGCTGAGCACTATGACGGATTTTTGTCTATATAATCAAGTATACTGTTAACGCTCGCTACATCATCTAAACGCACGCTTTGAAATCGGTAGAAATTACCTATTTAAATAGATCAGATAGCCACTAATTACTTGCCAGAGGATGCCACTACATCACTCAGCAAGAACTCTCGCCGTTCTTTGTGTAAAGGATAGGCCTATGCCTTGGCCTCTAGGCCTATGTGATACACACGCATATTGATCAGTTCTCACTTACGACTGGTGGACACAGACCTAGCCTACGGGGCAGGGGTGGGTTTGAGAGCACTGTAGCGTTGTTATGCATCGATTCTTACGTCCTCATGTTTCATTGGACTAGTCATGATTGATAGGCTAGGCGCGACTAGTAAGCTCGCCTCGGCTAGGCGCCAATGCATGCCACACACACACACACACACACACACACACACACACACACACACACACACACACACACACACACAATTTCAATGTGAACCGTGATTAGTCTCCAAGATTCCACAACTTGAATCAGAACGACGTGATCTTACGGCCAGGTGACCCAGGAGCATCCACGCCGGCCAACTCGGCGAAGATTTGTTAGGGCTGTGAGTGTGACCTGACGCCCTTGAAAATATTATCCCATTGCCCAGCGTAAAAATCAACTCGTCCCACTTAGTAGTCTTAGTTGGCCGAGGCTGTGCTCCTGGCTCACGCTGACCAAGGTCAGCAAAGGACCGCCAGATAGCGTTCGCTCCTGCTATCTTTGCCGTGCTTAACGGTAACTTATAGGTCCACCAATTAATCAGCTTGTATCTGGTTAAGATAGCCATTGACAACGAATGTGAAGCTTCCCCAACTTTAAAG
Organism: Doris montereyensis; assembly: GCA_037039925.1. Taxonomy (NCBI): domain Eukaryota; kingdom Metazoa; phylum Mollusca; class Gastropoda; order Nudibranchia; family Dorididae; genus Doris; species Doris montereyensis. The sequence continues at coordinate 5,946 of JAXRKP010001722.1, read as the reverse complement.
AGAGTGTTGCCATAGACATATGAAAGAAATTTATCAAGAAACGTTTCGTTTCCACACAATCAAGGCCTCAATTACGTCCCTCCTTTCAGCACAATAACAGACATAGGGTATTAAGTATAAAGGGATTAACACAAAATCTACATAGGAGAATGACATCAAACTTTCACAAAATAAGGACATACTTACATGTACGTATATACTAAAAGATAGTTTGCAATCATCACGATGAACAGAACAACATCGATTTTTTTGTAATACTCAATAATGAGACTTACAGAAATAAACAATATCATTGAAGGAATAACTATTCAACACAATGAAATAAGATATGTATCACTATGTACATTTAATGTTACTTGCAGGTAGGTCTGTGTGCATGCACCAGGGGATTTGTTTTCTAATAGTTGTGCATTCATTATGAATTTCATTCTCATTTGTGAGTTTATATTGCCTCGTGCTCGTCTCTCTATCCTTGCAATTGACTGGTGACAGTTTTCCGTTCGCTGTTCACCCAGCAACCCAGCCCAGAAGTTGTACTGTCATATATGTGGGGTGCAATGGTGCTCTAAAATAGGCTGTTTTGTGATTGTTTTCTTTGGAAAGCTTTGTTTATACATGCTCATGTATGTGCTTATATCCTGTTGAATGTCAATGTCATTAATTGAATTTTCATTAATTGTCTTTGTGTGTAAGATTGCTTTGTGGGCTTTACTAAATGCTTTGTTGATATTGTTGAAAACTAACGCTATCGTGTGTGCTTCATCAATAACTATTGGGCAATGTGTGCATGTCATTGTCTGTGTGATGTTTGTTTGTGTAAGGTCTGTATAAACCTTTTCTTGTAAGTATTTATGACAGTGGTTGCCAATAAAAGATCGACTGTGGTATGCCTGTGGTGTGATTCTGTGTTTGATAAGAACTTTATCGAAGGATGATACAATGAGACCTGACCGATATGTGAGTTTTTCATGTGTTATCTGTGATGATGTATGCTCTGTGTCCCGTTCTTCTTGAGTGCATGTGGCTTTATCAATGTCATTGTCGCTAAAAAGAAGGCAAGTCTGATAGAGGTCAAGCTGTGTTTGTGTTTCGTGTGCTTGTTTCCAACAACTGCCATATTGTTTTAATACTTGCCTGAGCTCTGTGAGATGAGTGTCTGTCTGACATGTAATTTTGTTGTCCATGAATGTGCTGCTGCCCTAGTAATTTGTGGTGTTTTAACACTATCCCTAGCATAATGTGTAAGTACGGGGGTGAGACCCTGTCTAATTCAATGTGAAAAAGGGGGGAGCGTGTAAGTAAAAAACTGTAAGCAATTGTAATATTGGGGTACGTTTTTCTTGTCACCATGATGTGTTTTCATGAATCTATCGTTGTTTTTTTGCAAGTGTTTGAGACTGCCGTGTTGGCAGGGGCTGACTGAAGCGTTCACAAGACGCTTGGGCATCAAACACCATATACATGTACATAGGCACGTGCCTTGTGGACCAGACACTGAGACAGGCCACAGACTTTGCAGAGAAAATCTTAATCCCCATCAAGGCAAACCTTCACGGTTTTGTTCCGCCAGGAGTTGTGTCATGAGATTTTTAATGTCGTCATCCATGACCAGTCCGACGAATCGTTTCAAATTTTCATGGTTGTCTCTAATAGCAGTCAGCTAAAGCTATTGTGAATGTATTCTTTTGTGAGTTTGGTTTTTCTAAGTTAGCTATCTGAAGCGTGAGTTTTAAGGAATTCTTTCCATGACCCCCTCCTATCTTTATCCAAACCTCATCATTTGGTATACCACCCATGTACCAAGTAAGCATATCATTGGCAGCATAGGTGTCTATTAGCTGGTCCACAAATTTGGTTATGCCAGTGATCTTGGCAAATGGAACATCCGTGTCTTATAGCTTTTCATCTAAAAAAATTATTTTCAACTATAACAGTATAACGAAATCAGAAACGATTTCCTTGGAGAGGTTCCGAATGGCAGTTTCATTTTCTACATGTACCCCTGCCTCGTTTAGAAATCTATTGTGCACACGCTCCTGTCTTCAACTCAGTCCTAGTGCTTCTTTCATTGCCAGTGCAAGTTGTTTTGAAATTTGAAGTTTTTGATTCGCCCCCGGATTTCTTGTGAATTTTGCTTCTGCTTCTACACCTAATGGGCTAATTACGCTTGGTACCACGCTTTTTTCATAGCGAGGCGATGGGTGCCGACGCAGAGGTCGCGGGTTCGATCCCCATGGTGGCCTGGATTTTTTCTGTCTATTCCTTGTGTTTGTTTCGTCTTTGTTCCTATGGGGTTTTCATGTTATCTTGTGTCATTACATTAACTTCTGACATGCCCCTTGCCTCACTGCTTGTCTTTACTTAAATTGTATGCAAATTGTGAGTCGAATGCTTCATGTGATGATCGTGATAGATGTTCTCGGGTATTTTGAATGATGCGTTTTCTGTCGTTTTGTGTTTTTGTGCTTGCTTTGCATGATAATCTTCTTTGTTTGCTAATCTTTGAAAAATAAGTGGCTGCCCTTGAGTTTTGCATGTTACAGTTCATCTCTGTCCTTCGCTAAAATGTTTTCTCCTCATTAAATGTGAGAACTTTTTCTTCTGCTTTTGAAAGTGGTGCGTTGTGAGGTTTGCTTAAGATATCGTTGTATGTGGATTCATGTTTGATTGGAAAAAAAAATTGTTTTGTCTACTTGATGTGGTCTACTGTATGCCATGTTTTCATGTGTTTCTCTACTATTGTCTGTATCTGCCGCCATCAACGAGTTCTGTGTGTTGGATGTAGATGCATTTGTCAGCAGCGCTCGTATTGTTAGAGGTGTATTTCCTGTGTGAAAGGGTTTCATGATATGTGTCTAATGTGTCTATTGATGTAGAGGCTAAGTGCACTGAGCCTGCTGGCAGATGCAGGAAGATGAATATTCCGTTCCGGCACACATCCATATCAGAGGAGTCTCAAATTGAATGCAAGTGGGCCATTCGGTGATGACGCTGTCCTCAACGAATTCACACCAAAAAATCACTTCAGAGCTTTGGACTGCGTCTCTTGCGTTTCGAAGAGATATCACTATTATCACGCGCTGTTTTTTCTTTTTTTAACACTCCTTGTGTAAGTAGACCACTTTGAACACAGGAATGTGGAATGTTTTCCTATCACATCATTGTTTATATCTAGTCCATATATTTAAAAAAAAATGTCATCTCGTATTTTAGCACACATCAATAACTTTCTCTTTTGCTTGTTTTTCTTCTTTATGTGTTAAAGTTTTCTTTCCACATATGCGGCACGATTCATTGACGGCAAAATAGACAAACAATGAGGCAGGGGGCATGTCGGAAGTGAACGCAATGACATAAGATAATATGAAAGCCCCATATAGCAACAAAGACGAGAGAAATACAAGAAATACCTGTAGTCAGAAAAAATCCCGGCCACCATGGGGATCGAACCCGCGACCTCTGCGTCAGCACCCATCGCCTCGCCATGAAAAGAAAGCGTGCATAAACTAAAAATGGCGGATTGTAAAAATATCCTGGTCTAGAAAATTAGCACAAAACAGAAGTATGGTGGAGGTATAAATCTGTGATGTATCAAATCATATATTTAGAAGGTTGAGAAATCGATTGAAAACATAATTTTTCCATTTTAACGAAAAATATTTCATTAAGGGAGATATTTCGGGGAAAAAAATACTTTTCGGCAGCATTGTGCTCTCATTTATCAAACTTTTTAACGAAAAGTTTTGTGCACTATAAAGGATAAAAATCTTGCCAAAAAAAGTTATTCAAATTTTCCTTCAAATTTTGACACAACACTCATACTACAGCAGTAGTAAAGTAGTAGTAGTAGTAGTAGTAGTAGTAGTAGTAGTAGTAGTAGTAGTAGTAGTAGTAGTAGTAGTAGTAGTAGTAGTAGTAGTAGTGGTAGTGGTAGTAGTGGTAGTAGTAGTAGTAGTAATAGTAGTAGTAGTAGTATTAGTAGTAGTAGTAGTAGTAGTGCGGTAGCAGCAGCAGCAGTAGTAGTAGTAGTAGTAGTAGTAGTAGTAGTAGTAGTAGTAGTAGTAATTGGTTTTCTCCTCTTGCCGGTGGAATGAATGTGCAAACACTCACGTACATTATAATTTATAATGATTTGTGGAAATGCTCCTTTGTCACGAGACCCGAAACCATGCTAAAAAGCATGACCTGACATATCTAGAGATTAGGCATGCTGGTACGGTATACTTAACGGCGCGAACGTCTGTAGTGTGATTTAAAGGATGGACGCCATATTATTATTGTTATATTATTATTATTATTATTATTATTATTATTATTATTATTATTATTATTATTATTATTATGCTTAAGATTATGACCTCATTATTAATATGTTTTAAATGGCGGTGAATCAAAGCAGGTACATTTTTAAATCACCTGCTAAAATACTTTATATATGAAACCATTTGTTTAAGAGGTTGAAGGAAGGAGTGATGTATTATACTTTAATTGCGTTTAGATAGGTTTAAACAATTTAGTCAATTTGACACCCAGCTACCCGATGTCAGCATATCAAATGTTGGTGTTATCGAGGTGACCATTGGCATTATTACAAGACTTTACCCACACAATAAGCTGTTTGCCCTCAAAGAAACTAGTGATTCAATTTGAAAAATAAGTGATGATTACAAAACTTTAAAATCGATTGTAGTTATTGCTTTCAAACTTGATTTCCACTGCATGCTTATTCATGTATGCACCCATCTAAAAACAAAAATACATACTGAAACCTTCATTGAATTGCAAACAGCATTTTGAAAACGCCCCAACAGACAATAAACAATATAAATAAACGGTATACTCGCAAAAATTATATTTTTGAAACTTTGTTCTGATATATTACATGATACATGTACATGACTTGGCATTCTATGGTTACAATGTGTACATGACTTGGCATTCTGTGATTACAATGTATGTACATGACTTGGCATTCTATAGGTTACAATGTATGTACATGACTTGGCATTCTATGGTTACAATGTGTACATGACTTGGCATTCTGTGATTACAATGTATGTACATGACTTGGCATTCTATGATTACAATGTATGTACATGACTTGGCATTCTATGATTACAATGTATGTACATGACTTGGCATTCTATGATTACAATGTATGTACATGACTTGGCATTCTGTGATTACAATGTATGTACATGACTTGGCATTCTATGATTACAATGTATATACATGACTTGGCATTCTATGATTACAATGTATGTTGACTTGGCATTCTATGATTACAGTGTATGTACATGACTTGGCATTCTATGATTCAATGACTGATTTGGCATTCTATGATTACAATGTATGTACATGATTTGGCATTCTATGATTACAATGTATGTACATGATTTGGCATTCTATGATTACAATGTATGTACATGACTTGGCATTCTATGATTACAATGTACATGACTTGGTATTCTGTGATTACAATATATGTACATGACTTGGCATTCTATGATTACAATGTATGTACATGACTTGGCATTCTATGATTACAATGTGATGACTTGGCATTCTGTGATTACAATGTATGTACATGACTTGGCATTCTATGATTACAATGTATGTACATGACTTGGCATTCTATGATTACAATGTATGTACATGACTTGGCATTCTATAATTACAAATGTATGTACATGACTTGGCATTCTATAATTACAATGTATGTACATGACTTGGCATTCTGTGATTACAATGTATGTACGTGACTTGCCATTCTATGATTACAATGTATGTACTATAAGTCGCAGGAAATCACTCGGTTATCAAACTGCTCATTTTCAAACTGACTAAGTTCGAAGCGAATCTCCTTTTAATTCACGTCAGTTCCTCTGACTTCAAAACTTCAACTAGTATAAGTTGTACCAAAAGAGTGTATACCCACAGCAAGTT
>JAXRKP010001721.1:85000-98628 GCA_037039925.1 Doris montereyensis | reverse complement strand
TAAAAGAAGGAACATGCAAAATTAAGTAGATATGTGAAGTTTGAAATTGTCACCCTCTTAGCAACGCTCTAAAAAAAGGGAAATGCAAAATTAAATAGATAAGTGAAGTTTGAAATTGTCACCCTCTTAGCAACGCTCTAAAACTTCGAAGGAAAATGCAAAATTAAATAGATAAGTGAAGTTTGAAATTGTCACCCTCTTAGCAACGCTCTAAAACTTCGAAGGAAAATGCAAAATTAAATAGATAAGTGAAGTTTGAAATTGTCACCCTCTTAGCAACGCTCTAAAACTTCGAAGGAAAATGCAAAATTAAATAGATAAATGACGTTTGAAATTTCCACTCATAACCAGGCTTTAAAATAAGGAAAATGCACAAATATATAGCCAAATGAAGTTTGAAATTTCCACTCATAACAACGCTTTAAAAGAAGGAAAATGCAGAAATAAATAACCAAATGAAGTTTGAACGAGGCCTGAAAAGTGATTTTACATCGGATGCTACGTCGGAGAGTTAAGTGTTTAAACGTAAAGGCGACAACAAACAAACCGACATACATGTGCTATGTGTGCTGTATCCCATGTGCAATTCTACAGATCTCGTATTTCAAGGTAACAGCAACCCTACGGTAACACTGTAAGCGAACACACTCACTGTACAAGGAATGACTTGGTAAACGACAATGACAATTACAATTTCAATTACAATTACAATACAATTACAATTAAAATTACACTTACAATTACAATACAATTACAATTACAATTACAATTACAATTACAATTACAATTACAATTACAATTACAATACAATTACAATGACAACTACAATTACAATTACAATTACAATATAATTACAATTACAATTACAATTACAATTACAATTACAATTACAATATAATTACAATTACAATTTAATTACAATTACAATTACAATTACAATTACAATACAATTACAATTACAATTACAATACAATTACAATGACAACTACAATTACAATTACAATTACAATATAATTACAATTACAATTACAATTACAATTACAATTACAATTACAATTACAATTACAATTACAATTACAATATAATTACAATCACAATTACAATTTAATTACAATTACAATTACAATTACAATTACAATACAATTACAATTACAACTACAATTACAATTACGATTACAATATAATTACAATTACAATTACAGTTACAATTACACTACAATTACAATTACAATTACAATTACAATTACAATTACAATACAATTACAATTACAACTACAATTACAATTACAATTACAACAACGTGTTTTCTCAACGAAATAGTATACAATGCAAAGTAAAGTGTTGTGATACATGCAATCAGGCCATACCTAGAACATTTACTTGTGTGTGTGTGTGTGTGTGTGTGTGTGTGTGTGCGTGTGTGTGTGTGCATTTGAATACCAAGAAAACATACAAAAATATTACGTTAATTTGAAACCATGTCCAAGTCATTTACTTGGAGAGGTGAAGTTAACACTGCCTTGTACCTAAATGGTGATGCCAACATCGTAACCAAGGTCTATAATTTAATTGTGAAGAAAACGAAAACAAAAATGTGACTGATAGTCATTTTTCAAATCATTCACTAATTAGACTTCTAGACGCAACCTTTCTCTCAAAATCAAAGGAGCATCACCAAAAGTTGCATTTTATACATGCATTATAATTACAAATAGGTGGATAAAACATACCACCAAATGAAATACTATTGTAAATAACCGCATTTTCCACATCTTCTCATGGTACTAATAAAAAATAAATCAATATTCAAATGAGAACAAAAATGTTGTCTAGACCTCTGATCTGTACAAATTTAATTAACATAGAAAACCTTAAACAAGCAAAAAAAACAAAACAAAATTTGTAAACCAAAAACGCACCTGTTGTTTAAAATAGTTTGTCTTATAGGAATAGCTTGGGTTTCCCTGTAGTAAGCCAGTTGCTCCATGATAGCGTCGAAAGTTAGAAGATCTGGCTGTATTGGACAAACCGTTGCATAGAGCGGTTGTTGATATAACCACAATTACCCAGAACACTTTCAGTAACCTTTGCATTCTTTCGTGTAGATTAAAGACCTTATACATTTACATCCGATTAAGGTTTAAAAAAAAAAAAAAATATATGTATATATTTAGGGTGTTTTCTGAGCAGAATGACGAATTTCAATTTACACTAAAATGTTTGGGAGCTAGATTGTAGATCTAAGTTTATTGGTACACTAATACAGACCACAGTTCACTACAGTCTGATTCATGTGATAGGTAAAATCATTTGACTTCCGTTTTCATGTCATCGCAAGGAATGGCTTTAGCCACGATAATGGTATCAGCTGTTGAAGTGATAATTGAAGTGGACACGACAGATTGTACAACCAATCATGACACAAAGTGGGGGTCTCAAATTTGCGAACAGTCAGTAGATCTAGTTGAAGAGCAAAAGGAAAAACGACACATATCACAGTTTTGCAGTTTTGAGCTAGAAGCGAAATCTAGGCCAAAATTAATCTTTGAAACTACTCAGTTTTTAAATAAAAAAATATTTGTATGGTGTGTTTTTAAAGTTGATTATTCTGCTGATATGAAATATGTTAGCACAATTTCAGTATAAATGAAAAAAGAAAGGGTCATGTATTCGGAGATTTGTATTAGACCGAAGTAGATGTATTGGGGGACACACGGATAGTGATCCATTGAGTTTCTAATAGTAATTGATACATGCTTTTAATGAGATTATACAAAAGGAAGGGGGGGGGGGGGGTATTTCGACATAGACAAGTCATGGAATCCAAACACTCTTTATATAAACAGTTATTTTTCAAATTAGATGCAATGTCTGAATTGTCAGGCGTTTAAGCTGGGTCAGAAATGTCAGAAAATTTCCTAATATTATTTTTGAATAATAAATAAAAATGTTCTCATCGCAAACGAACTGTCATCTTCACTGTTCTTATAATGAAATTCATTACGATTACGATTCTGTTCATCACGCTATATTCGATTATAAAGTCCCGTCTCCGCAAGGATGGAATGTGAACCTTTGCAAATATTCAACACAGGTTCCATGTACTCATGTAGGTAGATCTAGTTGTTGTTACGGCCAGTTGTACTTGTACGACATTGACACACCGTCCTGTGTCTTCCTTGATTTCCGATACCTGCATGTACATGTATGCATGTGTAGTTTACTGTCGTAGATCGCGCAGTCGTGTTACTATTATTTTCGTTTTCGTGTTGCTGATCTTTGATGGAGTGAGTGGTTCTAACAATAACATTTCGTGAGTTTGTGTTTTCCTCGAGGCTTTTCCTGTAAGATGGATGCTGGTTCTCGCTGTCTGTGTCCTCATTGTCGGATGTGTCAGTGTTGTTTTCAGTACGTTCTTGCTCTATGTTGTGTGGCTAGTCTCCATAATACCATCTTGGCTATTTGATATATTTGTGGCTTAATCTTGTTTATGGTGTTAGTTAGTCATGGGCTCAGATGGATATATCCGTCAATGGCCAATAGTAATGTTATGGTTGACACACTGAAAGAATGAATAGCATTGTCGTTACTCTGGGTTGGCTCCGATCGTTGTTGTTGGTTTGTTAATAAATGTCAGCACTTACGGCTTTTTTTTTGTTTTCAATAAAGTCCGTGTTCGTAGATGTTGTTGCTTATCTTTATGAACCATAACAAAACAAAAAAAAGTCAAAAAGTGATGGCATGTTCCGTCGTTGGAGACCGGAAGTCTAGATCTGTAGTTGGTGTCGATGTCACTTGTGAGATAGGCAGTGGCAGTGGCAGTGGCAGGGGCTGCTTCTAATATAGATTTGTGACACATGTCATCTTGCGTCAAGAGATTTGAGGTCCTGGGCATACCTTTGGCCACATGACTGGCACCTGCCATCTTTTGACACCGATGTGTCAGTGTCAGTGTCACACTGGTGCGAGGCCTTTGTTTATTTTAGATTCATTTACTGGCATGTAGCAATGTACAGGTAGATCTAGTATGTTTGACTGGACTTACCTCAATTCATCTTCACTCCCATTGTTCCATACACCTTTATATACCACCACACGATAACGGACTTTAAAAACATGAGTGAACGATAATCAGCCATTACATTGTGTTTTGCGTTATTAGTAATCTGAAATTATGTGTTTTTCATTATTATTATTATTATTATTCATAGCAATCTGAAGTTATGTGTTTTGCATTATTATTATTATTATTATTATTCATAGCAATCTGAGGTTATGTGTTTTGCATTATTATTATTATTATTATTCCTAGCTTTCTGAGGTTACTATGACCTCGTTTCTTGACTTTCCGAATGAATACCAGGAAGCGGTACGAGTGCGAGGGGAGACGTTGGTGGTCACAGTCTTCCAGGAAACCCCCTTTCCTATGTGTATGTGATGCATGATACGTAATGCGTAATGCGAGATGGATGGTACACTGTAGACGCTGTTGCATGCGATCATGGTTTACGTATCATGTATTGCGTATCATGTAACATGCATTGCACATCACGCATTGCACATCACGCATCACGCATTGCGCATCACGCATCACGCATTGCGCATCACGCATTGCGCATCACGCATCACGCATTGCGCATCACGCATCACGCATCACGCATTGCACATGACGCATTGCGCATCACGTATCATGCATTGCGCATCACGCATCACGCTTCACGCATCACGCTTTGCGCATCACGTATTGCGTGTCACGCATCGCGCATCACGCATCAGGCGTGGTGCATCACACATCACGCACTACGGACAAATTATGGAAACCGGGCTCAACTCGGTTCTCGGTTAGTCTGATGGTGGCGGTGTTTCCTGTTGTTGTCAGCCATGTTGTGACATCATCAATGATCGAAGTTCTTTGTCGCCCTTCGCTTCTTGTGCCATGTTGTGACATCATCAATGATCGAAGTTCTTTGTCACCCTTCGCTTCTTGTGTCATGTTGTGACATCATCAATGATCGAAGTTCTTTGTCGCCCTCCATTTCTTGTGTCACTGCCATGTTGTGACATCATCAATGATCGAAGTTCTTTGTCACCCTTTGCTTCTTGTGTCACTGTCATGTTGTGACATCATCAATGATCGAAGTTCTTTGTCGCCCTCCATTTCTTGTGTCACTGCCATGTTGTGACATCATCAATGATCGAAGTTCTTCGTCGCCCTCCATTTCTTGTGTCACTGCCATGTTGTGACATCATCAATGATCGAAGTTCTTTGTCGCCCTCCATTTCTTGTGTCACTGCCATGTCGTGACATCATCAATGATCGAAGTTCTTTGTCGCCCTCCATTTCTTGTGTCACTGCCATGTTGTGACATCATCAATGATCGAAGTTCTTTGTCGCCCTCCATTTCTTGTGCCATGTTATGACATCATCAATGATCGAAGTTCTTTGTCGCCCTCCATTTCTTGTGTCACTGCCATGTTGTGACATCATCAATGATCGAAGTTCTTTGTCACCCTTTGCTTCTTGTGTCACTGTCATGTTGTGACATCATCAATGATCGAAGTTCTTTGTCGCCCTCCATTTCTTGTGTCACTGCCATGTTGTGACATCATCAATGATCGAAGTTCTTTGTCGCCCTCCATTTCTTGTGTCACTGCCATGTTGTGACATCATCAATGATCGAAGTTCTTTGTCACCCTTTGCTTCTTGTGACACTGTCATGTTGTGACATCATCAATGATCGAAGTTCTTTGTCGCCCTCCATTTCTTGTGTCACTGCCATGTTGTGACATCATCAATGATCGAAGTTCTTTGTCGCCCTCCATTTCTTGTGTCACTGCCATGTTGTGACATCATCAATGATCGAAGTTCTTTGTCGCCCTCCATTTCTTGTGCCATGTTATGACATCATCAATGATCGAAGTTCTTTGTCGCCCTCCATTTCTTGTGTCACTGTCATGTTGTGACATCATCAATGATCAAATTTCTTTGTCGCCCTCCATTTCTTTTGTCACTGTCATGTTGTGACATCATCAATGATCGAAGTTCTTTGTCGCCCTCCATTTCTTGTGTCACTGTCATGTTGTGACATCATCAATGATCGAAGTTCTTTGTCGCCTTCCATTTCTTGTGTCACTGTCATGTTGTGACATCATCAATGATCGAAGTTCTTTGTCGCCTTTCATTTATTGTGTCACTGTCATGTTGTGACATCATCAATGATCGAAGTTCTTTGTCGCCTTCCATTTCTTGTGTCACTGTCATGTTGTGACATCATCAATGATCGAAATTCTTTGTCGCCCTCCATTTCTTGTGTCACTGTCATGTTGTGACATCAATGATCGAAGTTCTTTGTCGCCCTCCATTTCTTGTGTCACTGCCATGTTGTGACATCAATGATCGAAGTTCTTTGTCGCCCTCCATTTCTTGTGTCACTGCCATGTTGTGACGTCGTCAATGATCGAAGTTCTTTGTCGCCCTCCATTTCTTGTGTCACTGCCATGTTGTGACATCATCAATGATCGAAGTTCTTTGTCGCCCTCCATTTCTTGTGTCACTGCCATGTTGTGACGTCGTCAATGATCGAAGTTCTTTGTCGCCCTCCATTTCTTGTGTCATGTTGTGACATCATCAATGATCGAAATTCTTTGTCGCCCTCCATTTCTTGTGTCATGTTGTGACATCATCAATGATCGAAGTTCTTTGTCGCCCTCCATTTCTTGTGTCATGTTGTGACATCATCAATGATCGAAGTTCTTTGTCGCCCTCCATTTCTTGTGTCATGTTATGACATCATCAATGATCGAAGTTCTTTGTCACCCTCCATTTCTTGTGTCACTGCCATGTTGTGACATCATCAATGATCGAAGTTCTTTGTCGCCCTCCATTTCTTGTGTCATGTTGTGACATCATCAATGATCGAAGTTCTTTGTCGCCCTCCATTACTTGTGCCATGTTGTAACATCGACAATGATCCAAGTTCTTTGTCGCCCTCCACTTCTTGTGCCATGTTCCAAGCCAGCTCTTTTCGTGACATGGCTAATGAATGTTGCAGGTCTCTTCCTGATATGATTGTACACCCCTATCTTCCCCTCTTTCTTAGAGTTAGTGTTAGTATTAGTGTTAGTATTATATATCAATGCATATTTATTTCACTCTGTTTTGCTGTGATTTTCTTCAATAGTATTACAAATACTTTTAGTCTCCAGGTGTTTCTGGTTCGCTGGTCTGTTGTCCAGGTTTTGCAGGCATAACGCAAAACAGATTATATCATAATATAAAGTTGTTATACATGTATTGCAATGCTTTATTCTTTTTGCGTATTAGTTCATGTCGTGAAGCAACGACCTTGAGCCTTTACCATTTCACCTCAACTGGTCTCTGTCTTTGTATCTATCTCTGTCTCTATCTCTATCTCTCTCTATGCCTCTGTCTTTATCTCTGTCTCTGTCTTTGTGTCTGTGTCTGTCTCTGTCTATGTCACTGTTTCTGTATATGTCTCTGTCTTTGTCTCTGTCTCTGTTTCTCTCTTTGTCTCTGTCTATGTCTCTGTGTTTATCTCTGTCTCTGACTCTGTCTATGTCTCTGTCTTTGTCTATGTCTCTGTCTGTCTTTGTCTTTGTCTCTGTCTTCGTCTCTGTCTCTATCTGTCTTTATTTCATTGTCTCAGTCCGTGTATATGTGTGTGTGTCTCTGCCTCTGCCTCTGTCTTTGTCTTTGTCTCTGTCTCTGTCTTTCTCTCACTGTCTCTGTCTCTGTCTTTGTCTCTGTCTTTGTCTCTGTTTATTTCTTTGTCTCTGTCTCTGTCTCTGTCTATGCATATGTCTCTGTCGTTGTCTCTGTCTCTGCCCGTCTTCCAAATGGAAATGTGATGACACGAACGTGCTGGACCAAATGGAAATGTGATGACACAGATGTGTTGTGGACCAAATGGAAATGTGATGACATGAACGTGCTTTCATGGACCAAAGGGAAATGTGATGACATGAACGTGCTGTGGACCAAATGGAAGTAATGATGACACGAACGTGATGTGGACCTGTCTATGTCTCTGTTTCTGTCTTTGGAAATCTGATCACCTGATGTGGACAAATGGAAATGTGATAACGAACGTGATGGACAGGAAATGGAAATGTGATGACACGAACGTGACTGTTGACCAAATGAAATGTGATGACATGAACGTGCTGTGGACCAAATGGAAATGTGATGACACGAACGTGCTGTGGACCAAATGGAAATGTGATGACATGAACGTGACTGTGGACCAAAATGGAAATGTGATGACATGAACGTGCTGTGGACAAATGGAAATGTGATGACATGAACGTGACCTGTGGACCAAATGAATGTGATGACATGAACGTGCTGTGGACCAAATGGAAATGTGATGACATGAACGTGCTGTGGACCAAATGGAAATGTGATGACATGAACGTGCTGTGGACCAAATGGAAATGTGATGACATAGACGTGGTGTGGACCAAATGGAAATGTGATGACATGAACCAGCGTGGCACGTGACATGAACGTGACTGTGGACCAAATGGAAATGTGATGAGATGAACGTGACTGTGGACCAAATGGAAATGTGATGACATGAACGTGCTGTGGACCAAATGGAAATGTGATGGCATGAACGTGCTGTGGACCAAATGGAAATGTGATGACCAAATGGAAATGTGATGACATGAACGTGACTGTGGACCAAATGGAAATGTGATGACATGAACGTGCTGTGGACCAAATGGAAATGTGATGACATGAATATGCTGTGGACCAAATGGAAATGTGATGACATGAACGTGCTGTAGACCAAATGGAAATGTGATGACATGAACATGCTGTGGACCAAATGGAAATGTGATGACATGAACGTGCTGTGGACCAAATGGAAATGTGATGACATGAACGTGCTGTGGACCAAATGGAAATGTGATGACATGAACGTGCTGTGGACCAAATGGAAATGTGATGACATGAACGTGACTGTGGACCAAATGGAAATGTGATGACATGAACATGCTGTGGACCAAATGGAAATGGGATGACGCGAACGTGCTGTGGCCCAAATGGAAATGTGATGACACGAACGTGCTGTGGACCAAATGGAAATGTGATGACACGAACGTGCTGTGGACCAAATGGAAATGTGATGATACAAACGTGCTGTGGACCAAATGGAAATGTGATGACATGAACGTGCTGTGGACCAAATGGAAATGTGATGACACGAACGTGCTGTGGACCAAATGGAAATGTGATGACATGAACGTGACTGTGGACCAAATGGAAATGTGATGACATGAACATGCTGTGGACCAAATGGAAATGTGATGACACGAACGTGCTGTGGACCAAATGGAAATGTGATGACACGAACGTGCTGTGGACCAAATGGAAATGTGATGACACGAACGTGCTGTGGACCAAATGGAAATGTGATGACACGAACGTGCTGTGGACCAAATGGAAATGTGATGACATGAACGTGCTGTGGACCAAATGAAAATGTGATGACATGAACGTGCTGTGGACCAAATGGAAATGTGATGACATAAACGTGCTGTGGACGAAATGGAAATGTGATGACATGAACGTGCTGTGGACCAAATGGAAATGTGATGACATGAACGTGCTGTGGACCAAATGGAAATGTGATGACATGAACGTGCTGTGGACCAAATGGAAATGTGATGACATGAACGTGCTGTGGACCAAATGGAAATGTGATGACATGAACGTGCTGTGGACCAAATGGAAATGTGATGACATGAACGTGCTGTGGACCAAATGGAAATGTGATGACATGAACGTGCTGTGGACCAAATGGAAATGTGATGACATGAACGTGCTGTGGACCAAATGAAAATGTGATGACATGAACGTGCTGTGGACCAAATGGAAATGTGATGACATGAACGTGCTGTGGACCAAATGGAAATGTGATGACATGAACGTGCTGTGGACCAAATGGAAATGTGATGACATGAACGTGCTGTGGACCAAATGGAAATGTGATGACATGAACGTGCTGTGGACCAAATGGAAATGTGATGACATGAACGTGCTGTGGACCAAATGGAAATGTGATGACATGAACGTGCTGTGGACCAAATGGAAATGTGATGACATGAACGTGCTGTGGACCAAATGGAAATGTGATGACATGAACGTGCTGTGGACCAAATGGAAATGTGATGACATGAACGTGCTGTGGACCAAATGGAAATGTGATGACATGAACGTGCTGTGGACCAAATGGAAATGTGATGACATGAACGTGCTGTGGACCAAATGGAAATGTGATGACATGAACGTGCTGTGGACCAAATGGAAATGTGATGACATGAACGCGCTGTGGACCAAATGGAAATGTGATGACATGAACGTGCTGTGGACCAAATGGAAATGTGATGACATGAACGTGCTGTGGACCAAATGGAAATGTGATGACATGAACATGCTGTGGACCAAATGGAAATGTGATGACACGAACGTGCTGTGAACCAAATGGAAATGTGATGACATGAACGTGCTGTGGACC
The DNA here is from genome assembly GCA_037039925.1 of Doris montereyensis. Lineage (NCBI taxonomy): Eukaryota > Metazoa > Mollusca > Gastropoda > Nudibranchia > Dorididae > Doris > Doris montereyensis. Next base: position 88,084 of record JAXRKP010001721.1, on the reverse strand, counting down.
AAATGGAAATGTGATGACATGAACGTGCTGTGGACCAAATGGAAATGTGATGACATGAACGTGCTGTGGACCAAATGGAAATGTGATGACATGAACGTGCTGTGGACCAAATGGAAATGTGATGACATGAACGTGCTGTGGACCAAATGGAAATGTGATGACACGAACGTGCTGTGGACCAAATGGAAATGTGATGACATGAACATGCTGTGGACCAAATGGAAATGTGATGACATGAACGTGCTGTGGACCAAATGGAAATGTGATGACACGAACGTGCTGTGGACCAAATGGAAATGTGATGACACGAACGTGCTGTGGACCAAATGGAAATGTGATGACATGAATTTATGACATTCCTTCCCATGTAACTGATCATATCTTAGTGATCATATGTCTCGATCATTCTATTCCCTGGCTCACTCTGCCGTGAAATGAAAATAGTTTAAATATCGTTGCCTTAGAGACAAAGGGTGAAATGGACAGATAACTAGCTACCCTGGTAGTGGTAAGATATGTGTATGACTAATAGATTGTTGTAACGATGAATAGATAAATAGATCTAATAGTCATTTCTAGTTATGTGTATATAGATGGATAGATAGATAGATAGATAGATAGATAGACAGATAAATAAATAGATAGATAGATAGATAGATAGATAGATAGATAGATAGATAGATAGATAGATACATAGATAGACAGATAAATAGATATATAGATAGATAGATAGATAGATAGATAGATAGATAGACAGATAAATAGATAGATAGATAGATAGATAGATGGATAGATAGAAAGATAGCTAGATAGATAGATAGATGGATATATATATATATATATATATATATATAGATAGATAAATAGCTAGCTAGCTAGCTAGATAGATAGATATATAGACAGATAGATAGATAGATAGACAGATAGATAGTTAGATAGACAGATAGATAGATAGAAAAATAGATAGATAGATAGATAGATAGATAAATAGATAGATATATTATAGATAGATAGATAGATAGATAGATATATAGATATATAGATAGATAGATAGATAGATAGATAGACAGATAGATAGTTAGATAGACAGATAGATAGATATATAGAAAGATAGATAGCCTTCTCAAAAGTGTCAAAGCCTTCTTCAAGGAACTTAGATAAACAACAGCCACAGAATCCACAATCCATTTCTGGCTGCATCATTTCCACTATGTTTAAAATTTCCCACTTACTAAAACGGTCTAGAGTTCTGAATGGGTTACAGCTTCATGGAGTAATTCATGTAAAAGCTGACAGTAGGTCACAGCTTCATAGAATAATTCATGTAAAAGCTGACAGCAGGTCATACCTGCATGGAATAATTCATGTAAAAGCTGTCAGTGAGTCACAGTTTCATGGAACAATTCATGTAAAAGCTGTCAGTGAGTCACAGTTTCATGGAATAATTCATGTAAAAGCTGAGTCATGTAAAAGCTGACAATGGGTCACAGCTTCATGGAATAATTCATGTAAAAACCTGACAGTAAGTCATATCCTCATGGAATAATTCATGTAAAAGCTGACAATAGCTCACAACTTCTGGAATACTTCTTGTAAAAACTGACAGTGGATCACAGCTTCATGGAACAATTCATGTAAAAGCTGTCAGTGAGTCACACCTTCATGGAATAATTCATGTAAGCACGACAATGGGTCACAACTTCATGAAATAATTCATGTAAAAGCTGTCAGTGGTCACAGCTTAATGGAATAATTCATGTAAAAGCTTAGAGTGGGTCACAGCTTAATGGAATAATTCATGTAAAAGCTTAGAGTGGGTCACAGCTTCATGGAATAATTCATGTAAAGCTTAAGTGGGTCACAGCTTAATGGAATAATTCATGTAAAAGCTGTCAGTGGGTCACAGCTTCATGGAATAATTCATGCAGCTGTCAGTGGGTCACAGCTTCATGGAATAATTCATGTAAAAGCTTGTCAGTGGGTCACAGCTTCATGGAATAATTCATGTAAAAGATGTCAGCTTAATGGAATAATTCAGCTTCATGGAGCTTAATGGAATAATTCATGTAAAAGCTGTCAGTGGGTCACAGCTTCATGGAATAATTCATGTAAAAGCTTAGAGTGGGTCACAGCTTAATGGAATCATTCAGCTGTCACATTGGAATAATTCATGAAAAGCTGTCAGTGGGTCACAGCTTAATGGAATAATTCATGTAAAGCTGTCAGTGGGTCAAAGGAATAATTCATGTAAAAGATGTCAGTGGTCACAGCTTCATGAAATAATTCATGTAAAAGCTGTCAGTAATTCATGTAAAAGGTCACAGCTTAATGGAATAATTCATGTAAAAGCTTAGAGTGGGTCACAGCTTAATGAAATAATTCATGTAAAAGCTGTCAGTGGGTCACAGCTTCATGGAATAATTCATGTAAAAGCTCTCAGAGTGGGTCACAGCTTAATGGAATAATTCATGTAAAAGCTGTCAGTGGGTCAGCTTCATGGAATAATTCATGTAAAAGCACACGCTTCATGGAATAATTCATGTAAAAGCTGTCAGTGGGTCACAGCTTCATGGAATAATTCATGTAAAAGCTGTCAGTGGGTCACAGCTTCATGAAATAATTCATGTAAAAGCTGTCAGTGGGTCACAGCTTTCATGAAATAATTCATGTAAAAGCTTAGAGTGGGTCACAGCTTAATGGAATAATTCATGTAAAAGCTGTCAGTGGTCACAGCTGGGTCACACAGCTTAATGGAATAATTCATGTAAAAGCTGTCAGTGGGTCACAGCTTAATGGAATAATTCAAGGAAAAGCTGACAGTAGGTCACAGCCTCATGGAACAATTCATGTAAAGCTTAGAGTAGGTCACAGCCTCATGGAATAATTCATGTAAAAGGTGACAGTAGGTCACAGCCTCATGGAATAATTCATGTAAAACTAAAAGCTGTCAGTGGGTCACAGTTTCATGGAATATTTCATCAGCGTAAAGAACAGACTGAATGATTGCCTGGTGTGGCTGTGATCGGGACCAATGTTCCTTCTAGTTTGGGTTTTTTGTAGTCCAGAGGCAAAGGTGTTTGCCTC
>JAXRKP010001721.1:55000-75000 GCA_037039925.1 Doris montereyensis | reverse complement strand
CTTTTGTGATGTCACTTCCAACGCTCATGTTTATGCTGCGCAGTGTCTCTTTACGCCGACTTCTCGCCGTGCTATCCCGAGTGGAACGGCGAGAGGTGAAGCCAGTTGATACCGATGTGGCCGAGGAATTGCCGCGTGCCCTGTACTTCATGGGGTTACACGCCATCACGTTCAAGGCGTTCATCATCTACCGGAAAGTCGAAAGCACAAGTAAGAGAGATCAGACCAACTGACAGAGAGATCGACGACGACGACGACGACGAAGAAGAAGAAGAAGAAGAAGAAGAAGAAGAAGAAGAAGAAGAAGAAGAAGAAGAAGAAGAAGAAGAAGAAGAAGAAGAAGAAGAAGAAGAAGAAGAAGAAGAAGAAGAAGAAGAAGAAGAAGAAGAAGAAGAAGAAGAAGAAGAAGAAGAAGAAGAAAAGCTTACGTGTCTAGTGGTCCGTTTACTCCGGTGGCCAGTTCTCCGGCTGTCAATGTCGAAGAAAGTTTGAGGGTCGTACAGGGGCACCATGCAGTTGATGTCCGTGGGTGGGGCAGAATGGTAGGGTGAGCACTGTGGAAACACAGATAACCGACATTTGAACAAAGAGAAGAAACACACTGTCAATGTCTACCACCACCACCAGTCTGTAAACAACGAAGACTTTATACAATAGAGACTGGCAATGTCTACCACCACCACCAGCCTGTAAACAACGAAGACTTTATACAATAGAGACTGTCAATGTCTACCACCACCACCAGCCTGTAAACAACGAAGACTTTATACAATAGAGACTGTCAATGTCTACCACCACCACCAGCCTGTAAACAACGAAGACTTTATACAATAGAGACTGGCAATGTCTACCACCACCACCAGCCTGTAAACAACGAAGACTTTATACAATAGAGACTATAAATTTACAATGCCACCACCCCGTGTGTCAAAATAGAAGTTGCAATCAATCTGTCAACACTGACACCTCATGTTGTCAACACTGACACCTCATGTTGTCAACACTGACACCTCATGTTGTCAACACTGACACCTCATGTTGTCAACACTGACACCTCATGTTGTCAACACTGACACCTCAATGTTGTCAACACTGACACCTCATGTTGTCAACACTGACACCTCATGTTGTCAACACTGACACCTCATGTTGTCAACACTGACACCTCATGTTGTCAACACTGACACCTCATGTTGTCAACACTGACACCTCATGTTGTCAACACTGACACCCAATGCTGTCAACACTGACACACCAATGCTGTCAACACTGTCACACCATGTTGTCAACACTGACACCCAATGCTGTCAACACTGTCACCCATGTTGTCAACACTGTCACCCAATGCTGTCAACACTGTCACACCATGTTGTCAACACTGACACCTCATGTTGTCAACACTGACACCCAATGCTGTCAACACTGACACCCAATGCTGTCAACACTGACACACCATGTTGTCAACACTGACACACCATGTTGTCAACACTGACACACCATGTTGTCAACACTGACACGCCATGTTGTCAACACTGTCACACCATGTTGTCAACACTGACACCCCATGCTGTCAACACTGACACCCAATGCTGTCAACACTGACTGTCAACACCAATACTGTCAACACTGTCACCCAATGCTGTCAACACTGTCACCAAATGCTGTCAACACTGACACCTTTAATGCTGTCAACACGGTCACCCAATGCTGCCAACACTGTCACCCAATGCTGTCAACACTGTCACCCAATGCTGTCAACACATTCACCCAATGCTGTCAACACTGTCACCCAATGCTGTCAACACATTCACCCAATGCTGTCAACACTACACATCAGTCTGTCAACACCGACACTCCATGCTGTCAAAACTGTCACCCCAAGCTGTCATCACTGTCACCCAATGCTGTCAACACTGTCACCCAATGCTGTCAACACTGTCACCCAATGCTTTCAACACTGACACTCCATGCTGTCAACACTACACACCAGGCTGTCAACACTGACACATCAGGCTGTCAGCACTGACACATCAGGCTGTCAACACTGACACATCAGGCTGTCAGCACTGACACTCCATGTTGTCAACACTGACACACCAGGCTGTCAATATTGACACTTCATGTTGTCAACACTGACACACCAGGCTGTCAACACTGACACACCAGGCTGTCATCACTGACACCCAATGCTGTCATCACCGAAACACCAGGCTGTCATCACTGACACCACTGACATCCCTCACTGAAAAACAACAACAATCGTGACTAGTGTCATCAACATATTCCCAAGCTCGTTTGGCACGTAATTAATTTAGCGCAACTACATGTTCAACACGAATACATTGTATCATCAGACGTTGACGTCCTAAATGTCCATCACTGAAATGTGGTTACACGAATGCATTGTATCATCAGACATTGACGTCCTAAATGTCCATCACTGAAATGTGGTTACACGAATGCATTGTATCATCAGACATTGACATCCTAAATGTCCATCCCTAAATGTGGTTACACGAATGCATTGTATCATCAGACATTGACGTCCTAAATGTCCATCACTGAAATGTGGTTACACGAATGCATTGTATCATCAGACATTGACGTCCTAAATGTCCATCACTGAAATGTGGTTACACGAATGCATTGTATCATCAGACATTGACGTGCTAAATGTCCATCACTGAAATGTGGTTACACGAATGCATTGTATCATCAGAAATTGACGTCCTAAATGTCCATCACTGAAATGTGGTTACACGAATATTACGTTACCCAACTCGTACCAACAGAAAAACTTTTGTTGTTGAAATATAGAAGCAATGGTAGATGTGGTTTGATTTTTGTGATTAAAAGAAGAAGTTGACATGAAATTACATTCCAATCTTTAAACGAATATTTAGAATGTCAAATTAAATATTAACGATAACGTACAATCATATAGACTTCCATCATCTATGCCCCACCCTCCCCCACCCCCACCAACAAACAGGTAAAACAAAACAAACTGCACGCCACAATGCAACGGCGTTCAAATGACTTCAAGATCTTAAATCTCACTTTTACAACATGTCATTAAATTGTCACTCTTGTACTATGTCATCTTACATCTCACTTTTACAACATGTCATTAAATTGTCACTCTTGTACTATGTCATCTTAAATCTCACTTTTACAACATGTCATTAAATTGTCACCCTTGCAATACGTCATCAAATCTTACTTTTGCAATACGTCATCAAATCTTGATACATCATCAAATCTCACTTATGCAATACGTCATTAATTTTTCACTCTTGTAATATGTCGTTAAATTGTCACTCTTGCAATACGTCATCAAATATCCCTTTTACAATAAGTCATTATATTTTTACTCTTGTAATATGTCGTTTAATTGTCACTCTTGCAATGTGTCATCTAACTCGCTTTAACAATACGTCAATAAATTGTCACTCTTGCAAAACGACATTAAATTGTCACTTAGACAATATGTCACTAAATTGGCACTCTTGCAATACGTCATTAAATTATCAGTCTTGTATTACATCAGTTAATTGCCACTCTTGCAATACGTCATTAAATTATCAGTCTTGTATTACGTCAGTTAATTGCCACTCTTGCAATACGTCATTAAATTATCAGTCTTGTATTACGTCAGTTAATTGCCACTCTTGCAACACGTCATTAAATTGTCGATCTTGTACTATGTCATAAAATTTTCGCTGATGCAATACGTCCTTAAATTTTCACTCTTGTAATACGTAATTAAAGAGTGACTCTTGTGTTACATAAGTATATTGCCACTATTGTAATACATCTTTGAATTGTGACTCTTGCAATCCGTAGCAAAATTGTCACTCTTGCATTACGTCATGAAATTGTCACTTTTGTAATACGCCATTAAAATATCACTCTACTAAGACACCATCAACTTGTCACTCTTGCAACACGTCATTAAATTGTCACTCTTGCCATACGTCATTCAACTGTCACTCATACAAAACATCATTAAATTGTCACTCTTGCAATACGTCATTAAACTATCACTCTTGCAATACAACATTAAACTATCACTCGTACAAAACGTCATTATACTGTCACTCTTGCAATACGTCAATAAATTGTTACTCTTGTGACACATCATTAAAATGTTACTATTGCAATATGTCATTAAAGTGTCACTCTTGCCTTATTGCATTGAATTGTCACTCACGTAACACATCATTAAACAGTCACTCTTACGAAACGTCATTATACTGTCACTCTTACGAAACGTCATTATACTGTCACTCTTACGAAACGTCATTATACTGTCACTCTTACGAAACGTCATTATACTGTCACTCTTGCAATATGTCATTGAATTGTTACTCTTGTAACACGTCATTAAAATGTCACTCTTGCAATATGTCATTGAATTGTTACTCTTGTAACACGTCATTAAAATGTCACTCTTGCAATATGTCATTAAATTGTCACTCTTGTAATGCGTCATTAAAATGTCACTTTTGGAACACCTCATTAAACTTTCAAACTTGCAGTACATCATTAAATTGTCACTCTTACAATACATCATTTATTTATCAATCTTGCTATACGTCATTAAATTGTCACTTTTGCAACATGTCATTAAATTGTCACTGTTGCAGTATGTCATTGAATTGCCGCTCTCTGCATACGTCATTGAAGTGTCACTCTTGCAATACGTCATTAAATTGTCACTCTTGCAACACGTCATTAAACCATTGCCTCACTTTTCCTTTGAAGATAATAAGCTCAGGCAGTCCTTGTGCCTTCATGGTGATAGGACCACGGTAGTAACGTTTTGGCTGGTAGTGTTTGCCCAGGATGGTGCTGACTGGCTTCTCTCCCCCAACCGTCCTCTCGTCATCCGAGTCAGGCTCGCCTCGTGCTCGTTTCTCTTCCTTCATTTTCTGTCGTGTCTCCTCGATCTGCTTCTCCTGTCGTGGAAAGGAACTCGACATGTGTATGTGCACAATGCGGTCTATTTTCATTATTATTTTCGTCATCATCCCCATCATCATCATTACCATTATAATTGCCATCGTTATCATCATTATCATCATCATTATTGTTATCATTATCATTATCATCCGTGTTATGATTAATAATAATCACTATGATTATATTATCACCATCATCATCATCATTATTATTATTATTATTATTATTATCAAAATCCTTATTATTATCATTATCATTATTATCGTCAATATCATCCTTATTATCATCAATAGCATCATTAATGTCATCATCATAATCCCCATCACCATTAAGATCATCATTATTATCATCAGTATCATTATCATCGCAACATGCACAATTAAAGTGGTCACTGGGGTTTTGGTAGCATTATACTGTGTGTACAGCACCGCTCTACCAACAGCCAAGGATCTTTAACGTGCACAGAGTGTTGTGATCTGCATAAAGCACGTGCTGTTTAACGCCCTGTCAACAGCCAAAAAATGATCTTTAACGTGCACAGAGTGATGTGATCTGCATAAATCACGTACTGTTTAACGCCCTGTCAACAGCCAACTGATCTTTAACGTGCACAGAGTGGTGTGATCTGTATAAAGCACGTGCTGTTTAACGCCCTGTCAACAGCCAACTGATGACTCTGATGTGATCTTGTCAACAGTCATTTTGATGGACACAGTGATGTGATCTGTACAAGGCACATGTCAACAACCGAAATCATTTTGACGTGGACACAGTGATGTGATCTATACAAGGCACATGTCAACAACCGAAATCATTTTGACGTGCACAGTGATGTGATCTATACAAGGCACATGTCAACAACCGAAATCATTTTGACGTGCACAGTGATGTGATCTGCATAGGGCACATGTCAACGCATGTCAACAACCGAAATCATTTTGACGTGCACAGTGATGTGATCTATACAAGGCACATGTCAACAACCGAAATCATTTTGACGTGCACAGTGATGTGATCTATACAAGGCACATGTCAACAACCGAAATCATTTTGACGTGCACAGTGATGTGATCTGCATAGGGCACATGTCAACAACCGAAATCATTTTGACGTGCACAGTGATGTGATCTATACAAGGCACATGTCAACAACCGAAATCATTTTGACGTGCACAGTGATGTGATCTGCATAGGGCACATGTCAACAACCGAAATCATTTTGACGTGCACAGTGATGTGATCTATACAAGGCACATGTCAACAACCGAAATCATTTTGACGTGCACAGTGATGTGATCTATACAAGGCACATGTCAACAACCGAAATCATTTTGACGTGCACAGTGATGTGATCTGCATAGGGCACATGTCAACAACCGAAATCATTTTGACGTGCACAGTGATGTGATCTATACAAGGCACATGTCAACAACCGAAATCATTTTGACGTGCACAGTGATGTGATCTGCATAGGGCACATGTCAACAACCGAAATCATTTTGACGTGCACAGTGATGTGATCTATACAAGGCACATGTCAACAACCGAAATCATTTTGACGTGCACAGTGATGTGATCTGCATAGGGCACATGTCAACAACCGAAATCATTTTGACGTGCACAGTGATGTGATCTATACAAGGCACATGTCAACAACCGAAATCATTTTGACGTGCACAGTGATGTGATCTATACAAGGCACATGTCAACAACCGAAATCATTTTGACGTGCACAGTGATGTGATCTATACAAGGCACATGTCAACAACCGAAATCATTTTGACGTGCACAGTGATGTGATCTATACAGGCACATGTCAACAGCTGAAAATCATTTTGACGTGCACAGTGATGTGATCTATACAGGGCACATGTCAACAACCGAAATCATTTTGACGTGCACAGTGATGTGATCTGCACAAGGCACATGTCAACAACCGAAATCATTTTGACGTGGACACAGTGATGTGATCTGCACAGGGCACATGTCAACAACCGAAATCATTTTGACGTTGATGTGATCTGTGGACACAGTGATGTGATCTGATCTACAGGGCACATGTCAACAACCGAAATCATTTTGACGTGCACAGTGATGTGATCTGCACAAGGCACATGTCAACAACCGAAATCATTTTGACGTGGACACAGTGATGTGATCTATACAGGGCACATGTCAACAACCGAAATCATTTTGACGTGCACACAGTGATGTGATCTATACAGGGCACATGTCAACAACCGAAATCATTTTGACGTGCACAGTGATGTGATCTGCACAGGGCACATGTCAACAACCGAAATCATTTTGACGTGGACACAGTGATGTGATCTGCACAGGCACATGTCAACAACCGAAATCATTTTGACGTGCACAGTGATGTGATCTGCACAGGGCACATGTCAACAACCGAAATCATTTTGACGTGGACACAGTGATGTGATCTGCACAGGGCACATGTCAACAACCGAAATCATTTTGACGTGGACACAGTGATGTGATCTGCACAAGGCACATGTCAACAACCGAAATCATTTTGACGTGCACAGTGATGTGATCTATACAAGGCACATGTCAACAACCGAAATCATTTTGACGTGCACACAGTGATGTGATCTATACAAGGCACATGTCAACAACCGAAATCATTTTGACGTGCACAGTGATGTGATCTATACAAGGCACATGTCAACAGCTGAAATCATTTTGACGTGCACACAGTGATGATCTATACAGGGCACATGTCAATTTGAATGGTAATCAGATTTGACAATGGGCTGGACAATATAAGATTGAAAAAGGCATTTATATCTGCACAATGTATCCATTTCTTGTAGATTTGGTCTACAGGTAGAAGATTTTAACTCGAAAAACTAGAAACAGTTTTCGACTTATCTTGACACGACCAACGACCTTTTAGTTGAGAGACAGACAACTTATCGCGTGTTTCTTTTCACGAAGCGGTAGAAGGAAAAGGCTCAGGTTATTCTGAGCTGCTCTGCTTCGTCAACAGAGACAGACAGTTATTAATGTCAATCGAACGGTAGAAGATTGTAGGTAAGTGCAATGGGAGAACTGTAAAAACAATGCCATTTGAATGGTAGAAGATTGTAGGTAAGTGCAATGGGAGAACTGTAAAAACAATGTATCCATTTGAATGGTAGAAGATTGTAGGTAAGTGCAATGGGAGAACTGTAAAAACAATGTATCCATTTGAACAATATAAGATTGTAGGTAGTGCAATGGGAGAACTGTAAAAACAATGTATCCATTTGAATGGTAGAAGATTGTAGGTAAGTGCAATGGGAGAACTGTAAAAACAATGTATCCATTTGAATGGTAGAAGATTGTAGGTAGTGCAATGGGAGAACTGTAAAAACAATGTATCCATTTGAACGGTAGAAGATTGTAGGTAAGTGCAATGGGAGAACTGTAAAAACAATGTATCCATTTGAATGGTAGAAGATTGTAGGTAAGTGCAATGGGAGAACTGTAAAAACAATGTATCCATTTGAATGGTAGAAGATTGTAGGTAAGTGCAATGGGAGAACTGTAAAAACAATGTATCCATTTGAATGGTAGAAGATTGTAGGTAAGTGCAATGGGAGAACTGTAAAAACAATGTATCCATTTGAATGGTAGAAGATTGTAGGTAGTGCAATGGGAGAACTGTAAAAACAATGTATCCATTTGAATGGTAGAAGATTGTAGGTAAGTGCAATGGGAGAACTGTAAAAACAATGTATCCATTTGAATGGTAGAAGATTGTAGGTAAGTGCAATGGGAGAACTGTAAAAACAATGTATCCATTTGAATGGTAGAAGATTGTAGGTAGTGCAATGGGAGAACTGTAAAAACAATGTATCCATTTGAACGACAGAAGATTGTAGGTAAGTGCAATGGGAGAACTGTAAAAACAATGTATCCATTTGAATGGTAGAAGATTGTAGGTAAGTGCAATGGGAGAACTGTAAAAACAATGTATCCATTTGAATGGTAGAAGATTGTAGGTAAGTGCAATGGGAGAACTGTAAAAACAATGTATCCATTTGAATGGTAGAAGATTGTAGGTAAGTGCAATGGGAGAACTGTAAAAACAATGTATCCATTTGAATGGTAGAAGATTGTAGGTAAGTGCAATGGGAGAACTGTAAAAACAATGTATCCATTTGAATGGTAGAAGATTGTAGGTAAGTGCAATGGGAGAACTGTAAAAACAATGTATCCATTTGAATGGTAGAAAATTGTAGGTAAGTGCAATGGGAGAACTGTAAAAACAATGTATCCATTTGAATGGTAGAAGATTGTAGGTAGTGCAATGGCCCCCTTAACGGAAAAAGATCACGATGAGAAGTATTCGCAAATCGTCATTGCTTCGGATAGACCTTACCACGGATGGAGGACGGGAGGGGGGCATAAAGTGAGGGGGCGTGTGGTTTAGTATAGTAGGGGCGGATGTTAATGAGGTTGGGGGTTGGGGCTCAGGGACAGGGATGATAATTATAAGTGCCCGACTATGGTAGTTCTTCCTTTATCAGCATTTATAACTAAGATCGAACTTTCTTTATCATCATCATTATCGCGTTATTTATTGTCACCAATGCACAGAGCACTTATCATGATCTCTACCATCATGCAGATAATATTCTGTTTTAGTCTGTGACTAAGTCTACATCTAACTTACTCGTTTCTGCTCGTGGATGTGTCGCCTGACCACGTAGCAGGCTTGCTTCCAGTGGGGCATGTGGCCGTTGTGCAGTGTGGCCAGGGAGTGGGCCGAGGCACAGCGCAAGAGGTCGCGGGGAATGCGGGAGTCTTTTCACTTCAATTAAGATTGAATATAAGGCAATACAAGTTATTAGAGAAGTTAAGAGTGAATATAAGGCAACACAAGTTATTAGAGAAGTTAAGAGTGAATATAAGGCAACACAGGTTATTAGAGAAGTTAAGAGTGAATATAAGGCAACACAAGTTATTAGAGAAGTTAAGAGTGAATATAAGGCAACACAAGTTATTAGAGAAGTTAGAGTGAATATAAGTGAATATAAGGCAACACAAGTTATTAGAGAAGTTAAGAGTGAATATAAGGCAACACAAGTTATTAGAGAAGTTAAGAGTGAATATAAGGCAACACAAGTTATTAGAGAAGTTAAGAGTGAATATAAGGCAACACAAGTTATTAGAGAAGTTAAGAGTGAATATAAGGCAACACAAGTTATTAGAGAAGTTAAGAGTGAATATAAGGCAACACAAGTTATTAGAGAAGTTAAGAGTGAATATAAGGCAACACAAGTTATTAGAGAAGTTAAGAGTGAATATAAGGCAACACAAGTTATTAGAGAAGTTAAGAGTGAATATAAGGCAACACAAGTTATTAGAGAAGTTAAGAGTGAATATAAGGCAACACAAGTTATTAGAGAAGTTAAGAGTGAATATAAGGCAACACAAGTTATTAGAGAAGTTAAGAGTGAATATAAGGCAACACAAGTTATTAGAGAAGTTAAGAGTGAATATAAGGCAACACAAGTTATTAGAGAAGTTAAGAGTGAATATAAGGCAACACAAGTTATTAGAGAAGTTAAGAGTGAATATAAGGCAACACAAGTTATTAGAGAAGTTAAGAGTGAATATAAGGCAACACAAGTTATTAGAGAAGTTAAGAGTGAATATAAGGCAACACAAGTTATTAGAGAAGTTAAGAGTGAATATAAGGCAACACAAGTTATTAGAGAATATAAGGCAATTATTAGAGAAGTTAAGAGTGAATATAAGGCAACACAAGTTATTAGAGAACTTAAGAGTGAATATAAGGCAACACAAGTTATTAGAGAAGTTAAGAGTGAATATAAGGCAACACAAGTTATTAGAGAAGTTAAGAGTGAATATAAGGCAACACAAGTTATTAGAGAAGTTAAGAGTGAATATAAGGCAACACAAGTTATTAGAGAAGTTAAGAGTGAATATAAGGCAACACAAGTTATTAGGAGAAGAGAAGTTAAGAGTGAATATAAGGCAACACAAGTTATTAGAGAACTTAAGAGTGAATATAAGGCAACACAAGTTATTAGAGAAGTTAAGAGTGAATATAAGGCAACACAAGTTATTAGAGAACTTAAGAGTGAATATAAGGCAACACAAGTTATTAGAGAAGTTAAGAGTGAATATAAGGCAACACAAGTTATTAGAGAAGTTAAGAGTGAATATAAGGCAACACAAGTTATTAGAGAAGTTAAGAGTGAATATAAGGCAACACAAGTTATTAGAGAAGTTAAGAGTGAATATAAGGCAACACAAGTTATTAGAGAACTTAAGAGTGAATATAAGGCAACACAAGTTATTAGAGAACTTAAGAGTGAATATAAGGCAACACAAGTTATTAGGAGAAGTTAAGAGTGAATATAAGGCAACACAAGTTATTAGAGAAGTTAAGAGTGAATATAAGGCAACACAAGTTATTAGAGAACTTAAGAGTGAATATAAGGCAACACAAGTTATTAGAGAAGTTAAGAGTGAATATAAGGCAACACAAGTTATTAGAAGTTAAGAGTGAATATAAGGCAACACAAGTTATTAGAGAAGTTAAGAGTGAATATAAGGCAACACAAGTTATTAGAGAAGTTAAGAGTGAATATAAGGCAACACAAGTTATTAGAGAAGTTAAGAATATAAGGCAACACAAGTTATTAGAGAACTTAAGAGTGAATATAAGGCAACACAAGTTATTAGAGAACTTAGTTATAAGGCAACACAAGTTATTAGAGAAGTTAAGAGTGAATATAAGGCAACACAAGTTATTAGAGAACTTAAGAGTGAATATAAGGCAACACAAGTTATTAGAGAAGTTAAGAGTGAATATAAGGCAACACAAGTTATTAGAGAAGTTAAGAGTGAATATAAGGCAACACACAAGTTATTAGAGAACACAAGTTAAGAGTGAATATAAGGCAACACAAGTTATTAGAGAAGTTAAGAGTGAATATAAGGCAACACAAGTTATTAGAGAAGTTAAGAGTGAATATAAGGCAACACAAGTTATTAGAGAAGTTAAGAGTGAATATAAGGCAACACAAGTTATTAGAGAAGTTAAGAGTGAATATAAGGCAACACAAGTTATTAGAGAACTTAAGAGTGAATATAAGGCAACACAAGTTATTAGAGAAGTTAAGAGTGAATATAAGGCAACACAAGTTATTAGAGAAGTTAAGAGTGAATATAAGGCAACACAAGTTATTAGAGAAGTTAAGAGTGAATATAAGGCAACACAAGTTATTAGAGAAGTTAAGAGTGAATATAAGGCAACACAAGTTATTAGAGAAGTTAAGAGTGAATATAAGGCAACACAAGTTATTAGAGAAGTTAAGAGTGAATATAAGGCAACACAAGTTATTAGAGAAGTTAAGAGTGAATATAAGGCAACACAAGTTATTAGAGAAGTTAAGAGTGAATATAAGGCAACACAAGTTATTATTAGAATATAAGGAAGTTAAGAGTGAATATAAGGCAACACAAGTTATTAGAGAAGTTAAGAGTGAATATAAGGCAACACAAGTTATTAGAGAAGTTAAGAGTGAATATAAGGCAACACAAGTTATTAGAGAAGTTAAGAGTGAATATAAGGCAACACAAGTTATTAGAGAAGTTAAGAGTGAATATAAGGCAACACAAGTTATTAGAGAACTTAAGAGTGAATATAAGGCAACACAAGTTATTAGAGAACTTAAGAGTGAATATAAGGCAACACAAGTTATTAGAGAACTTAAGAGTGAATATAAGGCAACACAAGTTATTAGAGAAGTTAAGAGTGAATATAAGGCAACACAAGTTATTAGAGAACTTAAGAGTGAATATAAGAACACAAGTTAAGAACTTAAGTGAATATAAGGCAACACAAGTTATTAGAGTGAATATAAGGCAACACAAGTTATTAGAGAAGTTAAGAGTGAATATAAGGCAACACAAGTTATTAGAGAACTTAAGAGTGAATATAAGGCAACACAAGTTATTAGAGAACTTAAGAGTGAATATAAGGCAACACAAGTTATTAGAGAACTTAAGAGTGAATATAAGGCAACACAAGTTATTAGAGAACTTAAGAGTGAATATAAGGCAACACAAGTTATTAGAGAAGTTAAGAGTGAATATAAGGCAACACAAGTTATTAGAGAACTTAAGAGTGAATATAAGGCAACACAAGTTATTAGAGAAGTTAAGAGTGAATATAAGGCAACACAAGTTATTAGAGAACTTAAGAGTGAATATAAGGCAACACAAGTTATTAGAGAACTTAAGAGTGAATATAAGGCAACACAAGTTATTAGAGAAAGTTAAGAGTGAATATAAGGCAACACAAGTTATTAGAGAAGTTAAGAGTGAATATAAGGCAACACAAGTTATTAGAGAACTTAAGAGTGAATATAAGGCAACACAAGTTATTAGAGAAGTTAAGAGTGAATATAAAACAACACAAGTTATTAAGAGTGAATATAAGGCAACACAAGTTATTAGAGAAGTTAAGAGTGAATATAAGGCAACACAAGTTATTAGAGAAGTTAAGAGTGAATATAAGGCAACACAAGTTATTAGAGAAGTTAAGAGTGAATATAAGGCAACACAAGTTATTAGAGAACTTAAGAGTGAATATAAGGCAACACAAGTTATTAGAGAACTTAAGAGTGAATATAAGGCAACACAAGTTATTAGAAGAAGTTAAGAGTGAATATAAGGCAACACAAGTTATTAGAGAAGTTAAGAGTGAATATAAGGCAACACAAGTTATTAGAGAAGTTAAGAGTGAATATAAGGCAACACAAGTTATTAGAGAAGTTAAGAGTGAATATAAGGCAACACAAGTTATTAGAGAAGTTAAGAGTGAATATAAGGCAACACAAGTTATTAGAGAAGTTAAGAGTGAATATAAGGCAACACAAGTTATTAGAGAAGTTAAGAGTGAATATAAGGCAACACAAGTTATTAGAGAAGTTAAGAGTGAATATAAGGCAACACAAGTTATTAGAGAACTTAAGAGTGAATATAAGGCAACACAAGTTATTAGAGAAGTTAAGAGTGAATATAAGGCAACACAAGTTATTAGAGAAGTTAAGAGTGAATATAAGGCAACACAAGTTATTAGAGAAACTTAAGAGTTAATATAAGGCAACACAAGTTATTAGGAGAACTTAAGAGTGAATATAAGGCAACACAAGTTATTAGAGAACTTAAGAGTGAATATAAGGCAACACAAGTTATTAGAGAAGTTAAGAGTGAATATAAGGCAACACAAGTTATTAGAGAAGTTAAGAGTGAATATAAGGCAACACAAGTTATTAGAGAAGTTAAGAGTGAATATAAGGCAACACAAGTTATTAGAGAACTTAAGAGTGAATATAAGGCAACACAAGTTATTAGAGAAGTTAAGAGTGAATATAAGGCAACACAAGTTATTAGAGAACTTAAAGAGTGAATATAAGGCAACACAAGTTATTAGAGAACTTATGAATATAAGGCAACACAAGTTATTAGAGAAGTTAAGAGTGAATATAAGGCAACACAAGTTATTAGAGAACTTAAGAGTGAATATAAGGCAACACAAGTTATTAGAGAAGTTAAGAGTGAATATAAGGCAACACAAGTTATTAGAGAAGTTAAGAGTGAATATAAGGCAAAACAAGTTATTAGAGAAACTTAAGAGTGAATATAAGGCAACACAAGTTATTATTAGAGAAGTTAAGAGTGAATATAAGGCAAAACAAGTTATTAGAGAACTTAAGAGTGAATATAAGGCAACACAAGTTATTAGAGAAGTTAAGAGTGAATATAAGGCAACACAAGTTATTAGAGAAGTTAAGAGTGAATATAAGGCAACACAAGTTATTAGAGAAGTTAAGAGTGAATATAAGGCAACACAAGTTATTAGAGAACTTAAGAGTGAATATAAGGCAACACAAGTTATTAGAGAACTTAAGAGTGAATATAAGGCAACACAAGTTATTAGAGAACTTAAGAGTGAATATAAGGCAACACAAGTTATTAGAGAAGTTAAGAGTGAATATAAGGCAACACAAGTTATTAGAGAAGTTAAGTGAATATAAGTTATTAGAGAAGTTAAGAGTGAATATAAGGCAACACAAGTTATTAGAGAAGTTAAGAGTGAATATAAGGCAACACAAGTTATTAGAGAAGTTAAGAGTGAATATAAGGCAACAAGAGTGAATATAAGGCAAGTTATTAGAGAAGTTAAGAGTGAATATAAGGCAACACAAGTTATTAGAGAAGTTAGAGTGAATATAAGGCAACACAAGTTATTAGAGAAGTTAAGAGTGAATATAAGGCAACACAAGTTATTAGAGAACTTAAGAGTGAATATAAGGCAACACAAGTTATTAGAGAACTTAAGAGTGAATATAAGGCAACACAAGTTATTAGAGAACTTAAGAGTGAATATAAGGCAACACAAGTTATTAGAGAAGTTAAGAGTGAATATAAGGCAACACAAGTTATTAGAGAACTTAAGAGTGAATATAAGGCAACACAAGTTATTAGAGAACTTAAGAGTGAATATAAGGCAACACAAGTTATTAGGAACTTAGAGTAATAGGTAAAGAAGGGAATTGAATATAAGGCAACACAAGTTATTAGAGTTAAGAGTGAATATAAGGCAACACAAGTTATTAGAGAACTTAAGAGTGAATATAAGAAGCAACACAAGTTATTAGAGAACTTAAGAGTGAATATAAGGCAACACAAGTTATTAGAGAACTTAAGAGTGAATATAAGGCAAGAGAGATTAGAGAAGTTAAGAGTGAATATAAGGCAACACAAGTTATTAGAGAAGTTAAGAGTATAAAATAAGGCAACACAAGTTATTAGGGAAGTTAAGAGTGAATATAAGGCAACACAAGTTATTAGAGAAGTTAAGAGAGTGAATATAAGGCAACACAAGTTATTAGAGAAGTTAAGAGTGAATATAAGGCAACACAAGTTATTAGAGAAGTTAAGAGTGAATATAAGGCAACACAAGTTATTAGAGAAGTTAAGAGTATTCGTTCTCTTTCCCACCACAACAGATAGATAAATAATGGAGAGCAGAGATAGAGATAGAGAGAGAGAGAGAGAGAGAGAGAGAGAGAGAGAGAGAGTCAGAGAGAGAGAGAGAGAGACAGAGAGAGAAGAGAGAGAGAGAGAGAGAGCAGAGAGAGAGAGAGAGAGAGAGAGAGAGAGAGAGAGAGAGAGAGAGAGAGAGAGAGAGAGAGAGAGAGAGAGAGGAGAGATAGAACAAAGTATTCGTTATCTTTCCCATCCTTATATATATATATATAAATATATATATATATATATATATATATATATATATATATATATATATATATATATATATATATATATATATATATATATATATATATATATATACAGAGAAGAAAGAAATTGAGAGGAAACAACTATATATATACAGAGAAAGTGGAAAACAACGTACTGGGTCCAGGCGGAGAGAAATAATCATACAATGTCAGGATTCTTTTAACTTAAAGTATTCACATGTAAAATAAACTGACTTAATCCATCTTGTTCCTTGTGGTAATACCCAATAAAGAATAACAATAACAAAGCAAGTTGAAATCGTCATTAAAAGCAAGCCAACTGAATGTAAAAAATATTTGAAAATTGAAACTGGCGCTATGGAATTTGATTCGCGAGCAGAGCTAGGCTTGGCAATTAGGCCCTAGTGTGTAGTTAGAGTTGGCACATCCTGTGCAGGCAAGTTTTAATGTTCTGTGGTGCGAGGCGATGTATCAGGCAGTGGTGTGACTAACTTTTTGGCCTTCGCTCACTGCCAGGCTCCCTCTCTATGTCCAGTCTGCGTCCTTTTCTCTCTCTTTCCACACACCCCCACCCCTCTGTAACTCTTTCTCTCTCTTTCCATACCCCCACCCCCTCTGTAACTCTTTCTCTTTCAACACCCCACCCCCTCTGTCACTCTTTCTCTCTTTTCCCCCCACCCCCTACTCCCTCTGTAACTCTTTCTCTCTCTTTCACACCCCCACTCCTCTGTAATTCTTCTCCCTCTTTCCATACACCAACTCTGTAACTCTTTCTCTCTCTTCCCATACACCCCCACCACTCTGTAACTCTTTCTCTCTCTTTCCCACACCTCCTCTGTAAGTCTTTCTCTCTCTGTCCATACACCCCCATCTGTAACACTTTCTCTCTCTTTCCATACACCCCCATCTGTAACTCTTTCTCTCTGTCCATACACCCCATCTGTAACTCTTTCTCTCTCTTTCCATACACCCCATCTGTAACTCTTTCTCTTCTTTCCATACACCCCCTCTGTAACTCTTTCTCCTTCTTTCCATACACCCCTCCCCGTAACTCTTTCTCACTCTTTCCATACCCCCCTCTGTAACTCTTTCTCATTCTTTCCATACACCCCCCTCTATAACTCTTTCTCCTTCTTTCCATACACCCCCCTCTATAACTCTTTCTCCTTCTTTCCATACACCCCCTCTGTAACTCTTTCTCCTTCTTTCCATACACCCCTCTGTAACTCTTTCTCCCCTTCTTTCCATACACCCCCTCTGTAACTCTTTCTCCCTTCTTTCATCACCCCCTCTGCTCTTTCTCATTCTTTCCATACACCCCTCTGTAACTCTTTCTCACTCTTTCTATACACCTTCTGTAACTCTTTCTCCTCTTCCCATACACCCACCTCTGTAACTCTTTCTCCTTCTTTCCATACACCCACCTCTGTAACTCTTTCTTACTCTTTCCATACACCCACCTCTGTAACTCTTTCTTACTCTTTTCCCATACACCCCCTCTGTAACTCTTTCTCACTCTTTCCATTCTGTAAGTCTTTCTCTCTCTTTCCATACACCTCCTTTGTAACTGTTTCTCCTTCTTTCCATACACCCCCCTCTGTAACTCTTTCTCCTCTTTCCTCACCAACCTCCCCCCCTCTTCCGTCTTACACATCAGTTCCCACACGTCTAGGGATGGAACCACACCCCCCTCCTCTTCTGTCTTACACAACAGTTCCCACAAGTGTAGGGATGGGTCTCCACCCCCTCTTCCGTCTTACACAACAGTTCCCACAAAGTCTAGGGATGGGTTTCCACACTCACCCACCCACTCCCCTCTTCCGTCTTACACAACAGTTCCCACAAGTGTAGGGATGGGCTTCCACACCCCCTCTTCCGTCTTACACAACAGTTCCCACAAGTCTAGGGATGGGTTTCCACACTCACCCACTCCCTCTTCCGTCTTACAACAGTTCCACAAGTCTACGGATGGGTTTCCCACCCCCTCTCTTTCGTCTTACACAACAGTTCCCACAAGCCTAGGGATGGTTTTCGACAACCCACCCCCCCCCACCCCTCTTCCGTCTTACCCCGTTCCACAAGTCTACGGATGGGTTTCCACACCCCCTCTCTTTCGTCTTACACAACAGTTCCCACAAGCCTAGGGATAGGTTTCCACACCCACCCCACCCACCCCCCCTCTTCCGTCTTACACAACAGTTTCCACAAGCCTAGGGATGGGTTTCCACACCCACCCAGCCCCCTCTCTTCCGTCTTACACAATAGTTCCCACAAGTCCAGGGATGGTTTCCACAACCACCCACCCCCCCTCTTCCGTCTTACACAACAGTTCCCACAGTCTGGAATGGGTTTCCCCCCCCTCTCTCTTCCGTCTTACACAACAGTTCCACAAGTCTGGGATGGGTTTCACCCCACTCTTCCGTCTTACACACAGTTCCCACAAGTCTAGGAATGGGTTTCCCACCCCCCTCCCCTCTTCCGTCTTACACAACAGTTCCCACAAGTCTAGGGATGGGTTTCCACACCCCCCCTCCCCCTTCTTCCGTCTTACACAACAGTTCCCACAAGTCTGGGATGGGTTTCCACACCCCCCTCCCCTCTTCCGTCTTACACAACACTTCCCACAAGTCTAGGGATGGGTTTCCACCCCTCCCTCTTCTTCCGTCTTACACAACAGTTCCCACAAGACTAGGGGATGGGTTTCCACACCCCTCTCCTCTTCCGTCTTACACAACAGTTCCCACAAGACTAGGGATGAGTTTCCACCACCCCCTCTTCCGTCTTACACAACAGTTCTCACAAGTCTAGAGATGGGTTTCCACAGCCACCCACCCCCCTCTCCTCCGTCTTACACAACAGTTCCACAAGTCTAGGGATGGGTTTCCACACCCCTCTCCTCTTCCGTCTTACACAACAGTTTCCCCACAAGTCTAGAGATGGGTTTCCACACCCACCCCCCCCACCCCTCTCTTCCGTCTTACACAACAGTTCCCACAAGACTAGGGATGGGTTTCCACCCGCCCCCCTCTTCCGTCTTACACAACAGTTCCCACAAGTCTAGGGATGGGTTTCCACACCCACCCAGCCCCCTCTTCCGTCTTACACAACAGTTCCCACAAGTCTGGGATGGGTTTCCACACCCCCCTCTCTCTTCCGTCTTACACAAACAGTTCCCACAAGTCTGGGGATGGGTTTCCACCCCCTCCTTCCGTCTTACACAACAGTTCCCACAAGTCTGGGGATGGGTTTCCACCCCCTCCTTCCGTCTTACACAACAGTTCCCACCAAGTCTAGGGATGGGTTTCAACACTCCCCTTCTTCCGTCTTACACAACAGTTCCACAAGTCTAGAGATGGGTTCCACACCCACCCACCCCCACCCCTCTCTTCCGTCTTACACAACAGTTCCCACAAGACTAGGGATGGGTTTCCACCCGCCCCCTCTTCCGTCTTACAACAGTTCCCACAAGACTAGGGATGGGTTTCCACCGCCCCCTCTTCCGTCTTACACAACAGTTCCCACAAGTCTAGGGATGGGTTTCCACCCACCCAGCCCCTCTCTTCGTCTTACACAACAGTTCCCACAAAGTCTGGGGATGGGTTTCCACCCCCTCCTTCCGTCTTACACAACAGTTCCCACAAGTCTGGGGATGGGTTTCCACCCCCTCCTTCCATCTTACAGTTCCCACAAGTCTGGGATGGGTTTCAACTCCCCCTTC
>JAXRKP010001721.1:35000-52500 GCA_037039925.1 Doris montereyensis | reverse complement strand
TTTGAAATAAAAATATTGAAGCTGCAATATTTTGACTAAACATTAAAGAAAAGAGTAAATGTGAACTTAATATTTTAATCTTCTTCTTCTTCTTCTTCTTCTGCTTCTCTTTCATCTAACTCAAATTAAGTATTCAAGGACAGTTGAATTCTTTAATTTACCTTCAATTTTAACAAAAACAATATGAATTTAGTAACCTTAATACATGCTTCTTCTATTCTTTTCTGGTGTCTTTTGTATCTGTTTGAGTTGTAAGAAAAACGTGCTAATTCTTATCTCTCCTCTCCCAACCTCAAATAAACTCAAAAAACAAAATCAGGATTGGAATTCATGACCTCCTTTTCTTCTGCCCCCCCTTCTTCTTCTCCCCCTTCTTCTTCTATCACCACAAGCTTCACTGAAACTTCAACAAATTCTTCTTCGAAAGATGACCTTAAAGATCTTCTTCTGAGTGATGACTGATTTTGTCTGGCAACAAATACTCAGTTTGGACAGTGCATGCAAGAGTCGGTGTTTTCTTCATCAGCATTTGACTTCATTTTTGCTCTGCTTCTTCTTTTCAACTCTTTGATGAACAAAACATTTCAAAACCAATATTTGATAAATAAAGCGTTTCAAAAACCAACTATTTGATAAATAGAACGTTTCATAACCTACTATTTGATCTTCTTCTTTTCTTAACCAACTCTTTTATAAATAGGGCTTTTCATAACCAACTCTTTTTGATGAATAGGGCGTTTCATAATTATCTCTTTGATTATTATTATCATTATCATAATTATTCTTTGATAAATTATTATTATTTCATTACTCTTTGATGAATAGGGCATTTCATAATTATTATTATTATGATTATTATTTTATAACCACGTTTTTATTATTATGAATAGGGTATTTCATTATTACTCTTTGATGAAAAGGGCATTTCATAATTATTCTTTGTTAATAGGGCGTTTCATAATTAGCTCTCTGATAAATAGGGCTTTTCATCTTCAACTCTTTTATTATTATTCCATTATAATTCTTTGATGAATATTATTATTTTATTATTACCTCTTTGATGAATAGGGCGTTATTATAGCAAATCTTTGATGAATAGGACTTTTTATGCTATTATTATTCTTTGATGAATATGACGTTTCATAACTTAACTCTTTGATTAATAATTTTCATAAGCACCTCTTTGATAAATATCGTTTCATTACTAACTATTTGATGAATAGGGCTTTTTAATAACCAACTCTTTGATAAATAGGGCTTTTCATAATTAACTCTTTGATGAATAGGGCGTTTCATAACCAACTCTTTGATGAATAGGACGTTTCACAACCAAATCTGTGATGAATAGGGCATTTCATAATCAACTCTTTGATTAATAGGGCGTTTCATAACCAACTCTTTGATGAATAGGGCGTTTCATAACCAACTCTTTGATGAATAGGGCGTTTCATAAGCAACTCTTTGATGAATAGGGCTTTTATAACCAACTCTTTGATAAATAGGGCGTTTCATAATTAAATCTTTGATGAATAGGGCATTTCATAATCAACTCTTTGATTAATAGGGCTTTTCATAACCCCCTCTTATGATAAATAGGGCGTTTCATTACCATCTCTTTGAGAAAAGGGCGTTTCATAACCAACTCTTTGATAAATAGGGCGTTTCATAACAAACAACTTGACCTTCTTTGATGAACATGGCGTTTCATAACCACCTCTTTGATGAAAAGGGCGTTTCATAACCAACTCTTTGATGAATAGGGCGTTTCATAACCACATCTTTAATAAATGGGCGTTTTTCCGGTTCTCTTTGATGCCTCGGACTTTTCATAACCAACTCTTTGATGAATAGGGCGTTTCATAACAACATCTTTGATAAAGGGCGTTTCATAACAACTTTTTGATGAATAGGTCGTTTCATAACCAACTCTTTGATAAATTAGGGCATTTCATAACAAGCTATTTGATGAATAGGGTTTTCATAACCACCTCTTTGATAAATAGTGCGTTTCATGTTTAACTCTTTGATGAATTGGGCGTTTTTCATAACCAACTCTTTGATAAATAGGGCGTTTCATAACCAACTCTTTGATGAATAGGTCGTTTTCATAACAAGCAATTTGATGAATAGGGCGTTTCATAAATTCTTTGATGAATAGGGCGTTTAATAACCAATATTTGATGAATAGGGCGTTTCATAACTCTTTGATAAATATGATTGCGTTTCCATAAATAACTCTTTGATGAATAGGACGTTTCATAACCATTTTAATGAATTACCGGGTGTTTCATAACGACCTCTTTGATAAATAGTGCGTTCAGAACCAACCCTTTGATGAATAGGGCGTTTCATAACCAACTCGTTGATAAATAGAGCATTTCATAACCAACTCTTTGATGAATAGGTCGTTTCATAACAAACTCTTTGATAAATAGGGCGTTTCATAACAAGCAATTTGATGAATAGGGCGTTTCATAACCAACTCTTTGATGAATAGGGCGTTTCATAACCAACTCTTTGATGAATAGGGCGTTTCATAAGCAACTCTTTGATGAATAGGGCTTTTAATAACCAACTCTTTGATAAATAGGGCGTTTCATAACCAACTCTTTGATGAATAGGGCGTTTCAATAAGCAGCTCTTTGATAAATAGGGCGTTTCATAACCAACTCTTTGATAAACAGGGCGTTTCATAACCAACTCTTTGATAAATAGGGCGTTTCATAAGCAACTCTTTGATGGATAGGGCGTTTCATAACCACGTCTTTGATGAATATGGCGTTTCATAACAAGCTCTTTGATGAATATGGCGTTTTCATAACCAACTCCTATATGAAAAGGGCGTTTGATAACAAACTCTTTGATGAATAGGGCGTTTCATAGCCAACTCTTTGATGAATAGGACGTTTCATAAGCAACTCTTTGATGAATAGGACTTTTCGTAACCAACTATTTGATGTACAGGGATTTTCATAACCAACACAGGGCTTTTTCCAAATCAATCCCACCAGTCGACCATTCGAAGTGAAGCAATCTTTCAAATATCACAGCAGTTTCCGAAACACAACATTGTCGGAAAAGATCTTAAAATAGGAGTAAAGACGGAATTATGATCCATATCCCCATACAAGTGAAGGATCACCAACTCTACATCATTTACCCCCTCCTCCTTTTTCTAACATGCTATTTTATTTACAGTCCTTCTCAACTGCTCCTTGAACATACAGTACAACAGTCTATTAGGCGCTTAATAGTAACACAAAATCCTGTTCTATCGATTACGGTTCCTACTCCTTCACAGCAGAGTCTCGCAAGAGGAAAATAGGGTGAAAAACCTTTTTTTTTTTTTAATGTGTAAAACATCACATAGGCCAGTGAAGGGTTTGAACCAGGTGTCGTTGTGATTACAAACTCCCAATAGTTCTGGTTTGGCTACAGCGTCTCTATTCGATAGTTTGACTACAACGTCTCTATTTAATAGTTTGACTACAACGTCTCTATTCAATAGTTTGGCTACAACGTCTCTATTCAATAGTTTGACTACAACGTCTCTATTCAATAGTTTGAATATAACGTCTCTATTCAATAGTTTAACTATAACGTCTCTATTCAATAGTTTGACTATAACGTCTCTATTCCAATAGTTTGACTACAACGTCATAATTCAATAGTTTGACTATAACGTCTCTATTCAATAGTTTGACTACAACGTCTATTCAATAGTTTGACTACAACGTCTCTATTCAATAGTTTGACTACAACGTCTCTATTCAATAGTTTGACTATAACGTCTCTATTTAATGGTTTGACTATAACGTCTCTATTCAATAGTTTGACTACAACGTCTCTATTCAATAGTTTGACTACAACGTCTCTATTCAATAGTTTGACTAGAACGTCTCTATTCAATAGTTTGACTACAACGTCTCTATTTAATAGTTTGACTACAGCGTCTCTATTCAATAGTTTGACTAGTTTGGCTACAACGTCTCTATTAAATAGTTTGACTAGTTTGACTACAACGTCTCTATTAAATAGTTTGACTAGTTTGACTACAACGTCTCTATTAAATAGTTTGACTAGTTTGACTACAACGTCTCTATTAAATAGTTTGACTACAACGTCTCTATTAAATAGTCTGAATAGTTTGACTACAACGTCTCTATTAAATAGTTTGAATAGTTTGACTACAACGTCTCTATTACATAGTTTGACTAGTTTGACTACAACGTCTCTATTAAATAGTTTGACTACAACGTCTCTATTCAATAGTTTGACTACAACGTCTCTATTCAATAGTTTGACTACAACGTCTCCATTAAATAGTTTGACTACAACGTCTCTATTCAATAGTTTGACTACAACGTCTCTATTCAATAGTTTGACTACAACGTCTCTATTCAATAGTTTGACTACAACGTCTCTATTCAATAGTTTGACTACAACGTCTCTATTCAATAGTTTGGCTACAACGTCTCTATTAAATAGTTTGACTACAACGTCTCTATTCAATAGTTTGACTAGTTTGACTACAGCGTCTCTATTCAATAGTTTGACTACAACGTCTCTATTCAATAGTTTGACTACAACGTCTATATTCAATAGTTTGACTACAACGTCTCTATTCAATAGTTTGACTACAACGTCTCTATTAAATAGTTTGACTACAACGTCTCTATTAAATAGTTTGACTACAACGTCTCTATTCAATAGTTTGACTACAACGTCTCTATTAAATAGTTTGACTACAACGTCTCTATTAAATAGTTTGACTACAACGTCTCTATTCAATAGTTTGGCTACAACGTCTCTATTCAATAGTTTGACTACAACGTCTCTATTCAATAGTTTGACTACAACGTCTCTATTCAATAGTTTGACTACAACGTCTCTATTCAATAGTTTGACTACAACGTCTCTATTTAATAGTTTGACTACAACTCTCTGTTAAAATGGTTGACTACAACGTCTCTATTCAATAGTTTGGCTACAACGTCTCTATTCAATAGTTTGACTACAACGTCTCTATTCAATAGTTTGACTACAACGTCTCTATTAAATAGTTTGACTAACGTCTCAATAGTTTGACTACAACGTCTCTATTCAATAGTTTGACTACAACGTCTCTATTCAATAGTTTGACTACAACGTCTCTATTCAATAGTTTGACTACTACAACGTCTCTATTCAATAGTTTGACTACAGTATTCAATAGTTTGACTAGTTTGACTACAACGTCTCTATTCAATAGTTTGACTACAACGTCTCTATTCAATAGTTTGACTACAACGTCTCTATTCAATAGTTTGACTTGACTACAACGTCTCTATTCAATAGTTTGTCTCTATTCAATAGTACAACGTCTCTATTTAATAGTTTGACTACAACGTCTCTATTCAATAGTTTGACTACAACGTCTCTATTTAATAGTTTGACTACAACGTCTCTATTTAATAGTTTGACTACAACGTCTTTGGCTATTCAATAGTTTGACTACAACGTCTCTATTTAATAGTTTGACTACAACGTCTCTATTTAATAGTTTGACTACAACGTCTCTATTAAACAGTTTGACTACAACGTCTCTATTTAATAGTTTGACTACAACGTCTCTATTAAATAGTTTGACTACAACGTCTCTATTAAATAGTTTGATTACAACGTCTCTATTAAATAGTTTGACTACAACGTCTCTTTGATTCTAAACGTCTCTATTTAATAGTTTGACTACAACGTCTCTATTAAATAGTTTGACTACAACGTCTCTATTAAATAGTCTCTATTCAATAGTTTGACTACAACGTCTCTATTCAATAGTTTGACTACAACGTCTCTATTCAATAGTTTGACTACAACGTCTCTATTCAATCTCTATTTAATAGTTTGACTACAACGTCTCTATTCAATAGTTTGACTACAACGTCTCTATTCAATAGTTTGACTACAACGTCTCTATTAAATAGTTTGACTACAAATCTCTATTAAATAGTTTGACTACAACGTCTCTATTCAATAGTTTGACTACAACGTCTCTATTCAATAGTTTGACTACAACGTCTCTATTCAATAGTTTGTTTGACTACAACGTCTCTATTCAATAGTTTGACTACAACGTCTCTATTCAATAGTTTGACTACAACGTCTCTATTCAATAGTTTTAGCTCTCTATTCTACTCTATTCAATAGTTTGACTAACGTCTCTATTCAATAGTTTGACTACAACGTCTCTATTCAATAGTTTGACTACAACGTCTCTATTCAATAGTTTGACTACAACGTCTCTATTAAATAGTTTGGCTACAACGTCTCTATTCAATAGTTTGGCTACAACGTCTCTATTCAATAGTTTGATACAACGTCTCTATTAAATAGTTTGACTACAACGTCTCTATTCAATAGTTTGACTACAAACGTCTCTATTCAATAGTTTGACTAGTTTGACAACGTCTCTATTCAATAGTTTGACTACAATTCAATAGTTTGAATAGTTTGGCTACAACGTCTCTATTCAATAGTTTGATTACAACGTCTCTATTCAATAGTTTGACTAGTTTGACAACGTCTCTATTCAATAGTTTGACTACAACGTCTCTTTTCAATAGTTTGACTACAACGTCTCTATTCAATAGTTTGACTACAACGTCTCTATTCAATAGTTTGACTAGAACGTCTCTATTCAATAGTTTGATTACAACGTTTCTATTCAATAGTTTGACTACAACGTCTCTATTCAATAGTTTGACTACAACGTCTCTATTCAATAGTTTGACTACAACGTCTCTATTCAAAGTTTGAGTTTGACTACAATGTCTCTATTCAATAGTTTGACTAGTTTGACTACAACGTCTCTATTCAATAGTTTGACTACAACGTCTCTATTTAATAGTTTGACTACAACGTCTCTATTAAATAGTTTGACTTTCTCTATTCAATAGTTTGACTACAACGTCTCTATTAAATAGTTTGACTACAACGTCTCTATTAAATGGTTTGACTACAACGTCTCTTTTCAATAGTTTGACTACAACGTCTCTATTAAATAGTTTGACTACAACGTCTCTATTAAATAGTTTGACTACAACGTCTCTATTCAATAGTTTGACTACAACGTCTCTATTCAATAGTTTGACTACAACGTCTCTATTCAATAGTTTGACTACAACGTCTCTATTCAATAGTTTGACTACAACGTCTCTATTAAATAGTTTGACTACAACGTCTCTATTAAATAGTTTGACTACAACGTCTCTATTCAATAGTTTGACTACAACTCTCTATTCAATGTTTGACTACAACGTCTCTATTCAATAGTTTGACTACAACGTCTACAACGTCTCTATTCAATAGTTTGACTACAACGTCTCTATTAAATAGTTTACAACGTCTCTATTCTACAACGTCTCTATTAAATAGTTTGACTACAACGTCTCTATTCATAGTTTGACTACAACGTTTGACTACAACGTCTCTATTAAATAGTTTGACTACAACGTCTCTATTAAATAGTTTGACTACAACGTCTCTATTCAATAGTTTGACTACAACGTCTCTATTCAATAGTTTGACTACAACGTCTCTATTAAATAGTTTGTCTCTATTAAATTGACTACAACGTCTCTATTCAATAGTTTGACTACAACGTCTCTATTCAATAGTTTGACTACAACGTCTCTATTAAATAGTTTGACTACAACGTCTCTATTCAATAGTTTGACCATAGTTTGACTACAACGTCTCTATTCAATAGTTTGACTACAACGTCTCTATTAAATAGTTTGACTACAACGTCTCTATTCAATAGTTTGACTACAACGTCTCTATTCAATAGTTTGACTACAACGTCTCTATTCAATAGTTTGACTACAACGTCTCTATTAAATAGTTTGACTACAACGTCTCTATTCAATAGTTTGGCTACAACGTCTCTATTCAATAGTTTGGCTACAACGTCTCTATTAAATAGTTTGACTACAACGTCTCTATTCAATAGTTTGACTAGTTTGACTACAACGTCTCTATTCAATAGTTTGACTACAACGTCTCTATTCAATAGTTTGACTACAACGTCTCTATTCAATAGTTTGACTACAACGTCTCTATTCAATAGTTTGACTACAACGTCTCTATTCAATAGTTTGACTAGTTTGACTACAACGTCTCTATTCAATAGTTTGACTACAACGTCTCTATTCAATAGTTTGACTACAACGTCTCTATTCAATAGTTTGACTACAACGTCTCTATTCAGTTTGACTACAACGTCTCTATTCAATAGTTTGGCTACAACGTCTCTATTCAATAGTTTGACTACAACGTCTCTATTCAATAGTTTGGCTACAACGTCTCTATTAAATAGTTTGACTACAACGTCTCTATTCAATAGTTTGACTACAACGTCTCTATTCAATAGTTTGACTACAACGTCTCTATTCAATAGTTTGACTAGTTTGACTACAACGTCTCTATTCAATAGTTTGACTAGTTTGACTACAACGTCTCTATTCAATAGTTTGAATAGTTTGGCTACAACGTCTCTATTCAATAGTTTGACTACAACGTCTCTATTCAATAGTTTGACTAGTCTCTATTCAATAGTTTGACTACAACGTCTCTATTCAATAGTTTGACTACAACGTCTCTATTCAATAGTTTGGCTACAACGTCTCTATTCAATAGTTTGACTACAACGTCTCTATTCAATAGTTTGACTACAACGTCTCTATTCAATAGTTTGACTACAACGTCTCTATTCAATAGTTTGACTACAACGTCTCTATTCAATAGTTTGACTACAACGTCTCTATTCAATAGTTTGACTACAACGTCTCTATTCAATAGTTTGACTAGTTTGACTACAACTCTATTCAATAGTTTGACTAGTTTGGCTACAACGTCTCTATTCAATAGTTTGACTACAACGTCTCTATTTAATAGTTTGACTACAACGTCTCTATTTAATAGTTTGACTACAACGTCTCTATTCAATAGTTTGACTACAAAATCTCTATTTAATAGTTTGACTACAACGTCTCTATTCAATAGTTTGACTAGTTTGACTACAACGTCTCTATTCAATAGTTTGACTACAACGTCTCTATTCAATAGTTTGACTAGTTTGACTACAAGCATCTCTATTCAATAGTTTGACTAGTTTATTCAATAGTTTGGACAACGTCTCTATTCAATAGTTTGACTACGTCTCTATTTAATAGTTTGACTACAACGTCTCTATTCAATAGTTTGACTACAAACGTCTCTATTTAATAGTTTGACTACAACGTCTCTATTCAATAGTTTGACTACAACGTCTCTATTAAATAGTTTGACTACAACGTCTCTATTCAATAGTTTGACTACAACGTCTCTATTCAATAGTTTGACTACAACGTCTCTATTAAATAGTTTGACTACAACGTCTCTATTAAATAGTTTGACTACAACGTCTCTATTCAATAGTTTGACTACAACGTCTCTATTCAATAGTTTGACTACAACGTCTCTATTAAAATTTAGTTTGAGCTACAACGTCTCTATTCAAAGTTTGACAGCATCTCTATTCAATGTTTGACTACAACGTCTCTATTAAATAGTTTGACTACAACGTCTCTATTCAATAGTTTGACTTTGACTACAACGTCTCTATTCAATAGTTTGACTAGTTCTATTAAATAGTTTGACTACAACGTCTCTATTCAATAGTTTGACTACAACGTCTCTATTCAATAGTTTGACTACAACGTCTCTATTCAATAGTTTGGCTACAACGTCTCTATTCAATAGTTTGACTACAACGTCTCTATTCAATAGTTTGACTACAACGTCTCTATTCAATAGTTTGATCAAATAGTTTGACTACAACGTCTCTATTAAATAGTTTGACTACAACGTCTCTATTAAATAGTTTGACTACAACGTCTCTATTCAATAGTTTGACTACAACGTCTCTATTCAATAGTTTGACTACAACGTCTCTATTCAATAGTTTGACTACAACGTCTCTATTCAATAGTTTGACTACAACGTCTCTATTCAATAGTTTGACTACAACGTCTCTATTAAATAGTTTGACTCCAACGTCTCTATTAAATAGTTTGACTACAACGTCTCTATTCAATAGTTTGACTACAACGTCTCTATTCAATAGTTTGACTACAACGTCTCTATTCAACAGTTTGACGGTTTGGCTACAACGTCTCTATTCAATAGTTTGGCTACAACGTCTCTATTCAATAGTTTGGCTACAACGTCTCTATTCAATAGTTTGGCAACAACACCTCTATTCAATAGTTTGACTACAACGTCTCTATTCAATAGTTTGACTACAACGTCTCTATTCAATAGTTTGACTACAACGTCTCCATTCAACAGTTTGACTACAACGTCTCTATTCAATAGTTTGACTACAACGTCTCTATTCAACAGTTTGACTACAACGTCTCTATTCAACAGTTTGACTACAACGTCTCTATTCAACAGTTTGACTACAACGTCTCTATTCAACAGTTTGACTACAACGTCTCTATTCAACAGTTTGACTACACCGTCTCTATTCAACAGTTTGACTACAACGTCTCTATTCAACGGTTTGACGGTTTGGCTACAACGCCTCTATTCAACAGTTTGACGGTTTGACTACAACGTCTCTATTCAACAGTTTGGCTACAACGTCTCTATTCAACAGTTTGACTACAACGCCTCTATTCAACAGTTTGGCTACAACGTCTGTATTCAATAGTTTGGCTACAAAATCTCTATTCAATAGTTTGGCTACAACATCTCTATTCAATAGTTTGACTACAACGTCTCTATTCAATAGTTTGACTACAACGTCTCTATTCAATAGTTTGACTACAACGTCTCTATTCAATAGTTTGACTACAACGTCTCTATTCAATAGTTTGGCTACAACGTCTCTATTAAATAGTCTGACTCCAACGTCTCTATTAAATAGTTTGACTACAACGCCTCTATTCAATAGTTTGACTACAACGCCTCTATTCAATGGTTTGACTACAACGCCTCTATTCAACAGTTTGACGGTTTGGCTACAACGTCTCTATTCAATAGTTTGGCTACAACGTCTCTATTCAATAGTTTGGCTACAACGTCTCTATTCAATAGTTTGGCAACAACACCTCTATTCAATAGTTTGACTACAATGTCTCTATTCAATAGTTTGACTACAACGTCTCTATTCAATAGTTTGACTACAACGTCTCCATTCAACAGTTTGACTACAACGTCTCTATTCAATAGTTTGACTACAACGTCTCTATTCAACAGTTTGACTACAACGTCTCTATTCAACAGTTTGACTACAACGTCTCTATTCAACAGTTTGACTACAACGTCTCTATTCAACAGTTTGACTACAACGTCTCTATTCAACAGTTTGACTACACCGTCTCTATTCAACAGTTTGACTACAACGTCTCTATTCAACGGTTTGATGGTTTGGCTACAACGCCTCTATTCAACAGTTTGACGGTTTGACTACAACGTCTCTATTCAACAGTTTGGCTACAACGTCTCTATTCAACAGTTTGACTACAACGCCTCTATTCAACAGTTTGGCTACAACGTCTGTATTCAATAGTTTGGCTACAACATCTCTATTCAATAGTTTGGCTACAACATCTCTATTCAATAGTTTGGCTACAACGTCTCTATTCAATAGTTTGGCTACAACATCTCTATTCAATAGTTTGGCTACAACGCCTCTATTCAACAGTTTGACTACAACATCTCTATTCAATAGTTTGGCTACAACGTCTCTATTCAACAGTTTGACTACAACGTCTCTATTCAACGGTTTGACGGTTTGGCTACAACGCCTCTATTCAACAGTTTGACGGTTTGACTACAACGTCTCTATTCAACAGTTTGGCTACGATGTCTCTATTCAACAGTTTGACTACAACGCCTCTATTCAACAGTTTGGCTACAACGTCTGTATTCAATAGTTTGGCTACAACATCTCTATTCAATAGTTTGGCTACAACGTCTCTATTCAATAGTTTGACTACAACGTCTCTATTCAATAGTTTGACTAGTTTGACTACAACGTCTCTATTCAATAGTTTGAATAGTTTGGCTACAACGTCTCTATTCAATAGTTTGATTAGTTTGGATACAACGTCTCTATTCAATAGTTTGACTACAACGTCTCTATTCAATGGTTTGACTACAACGTCTCTTTTCAATAGTTTGACTACAACGTCTCTATTCAATAGTTTGGCTACAACGTCTCTATTCAATAGTTTGACTAGAACGTCTCTATTCAATAGTTTGATTACAACGTTTCTATTCAATAGTTTGACTACAACGTCTCTATTCAATAGTTTGACTAGTTTGACTACAACGTCTCTATTCAATAGTTTGACTACAACGTCTCTATTCAATAGTTTGACTAGTTTGACTACAATGTCTCTATTCAATAGTTTGGACTAGTTTGACTACAACGTCTCTATTCAATAGTTTGACCACAACGTCTCTATTTAATAGTTTGACTACCACGTCTCTATTAAATAGTTTGACTACAACGTCTCTATTAAATAGTTTGACTACAACGTCTCTATTCAATAGTTTGACTACAACGTCTCTATTAAATAGTTTGACTACAACGTCTCTATTAAATAGTTTGACTACAACGTCTCTCTTCAATAGTTTGACTACAACGTCTCTATTAAATAGTTTGACTACAACGTCTCTATTAAATAGTTTGACTACAACGTCTCTATTAAATAGTTTGACTACAACGTCTCTATTCAATAGTCTGACTACAACGTCTCTATTCAATAGTTTGACTACAACGTCTCTATTCAATAGTTTGACTACAACGTCTCTATTCAATAGTTTGACTAGACAACAACGTCTCTATTCAATAGTTTGGCTACAACGTCTCTATTCAATAGTTTGGCTACAACGTCTCTATTAAATAGTTTGACTACAACGTCTCTATTCGATAGTTTGACTACAACGTCTCTATTCAATAGTTTGACTACAACGTCTCTATTAAATAGTTTGACTACAACGTCTCTATTAAATAGTTTGACTACAACGTCTCTATTCAATAGTTTGACTACAACGTCTCTATCAAATAGTTTGACTACAACGTCTCTATTAAATAGGTTGACTACAACGTCTCTATTAAATAGTTTGACTACAACGTCTCTATTTAATAGTTTGACTACAACGTCTCTATTCAATAGTTTGACTACAACGTCTCTTTTAATAGTTTGACTACAACGTCTCTATTAAATAGTTTGACTACAACGTCTCTATTCAATAGTTTGACTACAACGTCTCTATTAAATAGTTTGACTACAACTTCTCTATTCAATAGTTTGACTACAACGTCTCTATTAAATAGTTTGATTACAACGTCTCTATTGAATAGTTTGACTACAACGTCTCTATTAAAAAGTTTGACTACAACGTCTCTATTAAATAGTTTGACTACAACGTCTCTATTCAATAGTTTGACCACAACGTCTCTATTCAATAGTTTGACTACAACGTCTCTATTTAATAGTTTGACTACAACGTCTCTATTCAATAGTTTGACTACAACGTCTCTATTTAATAGTTTGACTACAACGTCTCTATTCAATAGTTTGACTACAACGTCTCTATTAAATAGTTTGACTACAACGTCTCTATTAAATAGTTTGACTACAACGTCTCTATTCAATAGTTTGACTACAACGTCTCTATTAAATAGTTTGACTACAACGTCTCTATTAAATAGTTTGACTACAACGTCTCTATTCAATAGTTTGGCTACAACGTCTCTATTTAATAGTTTGACTACAACGTCTCTATTCAATAGTTTGGCTACAACGTCTCTATTCAATAGTTTGGCTACAACGTCTCTATTCAATAGTTTGACTACAACGTCTCTATTCAATAGTTTGACTAGTTTGACTACAACGTCTCTATTCAATAGTTTGACTACAACGTCTCTATTCAATAGTTTGACTACAACGTCTCTATTCAATAGTTTGACTACAACGTCTCTATTCAATAGTTTGACTACAACGTCTCTATTCAATAGTTTGACTACAACGTCTCTATTCAATAGTTTGACTACAACGTCTCTATTCAATAGTTTGACTACAACGTCTCTATTCAATAGTTTGACTACAACGTCTCTATTAAATAGTTTGACTACAACGTCTCTATTCAATAGTTTGACTACAACGTCTCTATTCAATAGTTTGACTACAACGTCTCTATTCAATAGTTTGACTACAACGTCTCTATTAAATAGTTTGACTACAACGTCTCTATTCAATAGTTTGGCTACAACGTCTCTATTCAACTAGTTTGGCTACAACGTCTCTATTCAATAGTTTGACTAGTTTGACTACAACGTCTCTATTCAATAGTTTGAATAGTTTGGCTACAACGTCTCTATTCAATAGTTTGACTAGTTTGGCTACAACGTCTCTATTCAATAGTTTGACTACAACGTCTCTATTCAATAGTTTGACTACAACGTCTCTTTTTAGTTTGACTACAACGTCTCTATTCAATAGTTTGACTAGTTTGACAACGTCTCTATTCAATAGTTTGACTACAACGTCTCTATTCAATAGTTTGATTACAACGTTTCTATTCAATAGTTTGACTACAACGTCTCTATTCAATAGTTTGACTACAACGTCTCTATTCAATAGTTTGACTAGTTTGACTACAACGTCTCTATTCAATAGTTTGACTACAACGTCTCTATTCAATAGTTTGACTAGTTTGAACGTCTCTATTCAATAGTTTGACTAGTTTGGCGTCTCTATTCAATAGTTTGACTACAACGTCTCTATTCAATAGTTTGACTACAACGTCTCTATTTAATAGTTTGATTACAACGTCTCTATTCAATAGTTTGACTACAACGTCTCTATTTAATAGTTTGACTACAACGTCTCTATTCAATAGTTTGACTAGTTTGACTACAACGTCTCTATTCAATAGTTTGACTACAACGTCTCTATTCAATAGTTTGACTAGTTTGACTACAACATCTCTATTCAATAGTTTGACTAGTTTGGCTACAACGTCTCTATTCAATAGTTTGACCTACAACGTCTCTATTTAATAGTTTGACTACAACGTCTCTATTTAATAGTTTGACTACAACGTCTCTATTCAATAGTTTGACTACAAAATCTCTATTTAATAGTTTGACTACAACGTCTCTATTCAATAGTTTGACTACAACGTCTCTATTCAATAGTTTGACTACAACGTCTCTATTAAATAGTTTGACTAGTTTGACAAACGTCTCTATTCAATAGTTTGACTACAAACGTCTCTATTCAATAGTTTGACTACAACGTCTCTATTCAATAGTTTGACTACAACGTCTCTATTCAATAGTTTGGACTACAACGTCTCTATTCAATAGTTTGACTACAAAATCTCTATTCAATTTATTTGACTACAACGTCTCTATTAAATAGTTTGACTACAACGTCTCTATTAAATAGTTTGACTAGTTTGACTACAACGTCTCTATTCAATAGTTTGACACGTTTGACTACAACGTCTCTATTCAATAGTTTGACTACAACGTCTCTATTAAATAGTTTGACTACAACGTCTCTATTCAATAGTTTGACTACAACGTCTCTATTCAATAGTTTGACTACAACGTCTCTATTCAATAGTTTGACTACAACGTCTCTATTAAATAGTTTGACTACAACGTCTCTATTCAATAGTTTGGCTACAACGTCTCTATTCAATAGTTTGACTACAACGTCTTTATTAAAATTTATTTTGACTACAACGTCTCTATTAAATAGTTTGACTACAACGTCTCTATTAAATAGTTTGACTAAACGTGTCTATTCAATAGTTTGACTACAACGTCTCTATTCAATAGTTTGACTACAACGTCTCTATTCAATAGTTTTTGACTACAACGTCTCTATTCAATAGTTTGACTACAACGTCTCTATTCAATAGTTTGACTACAACGTCTCTATCTCTATTAAATAGTTTGACTACAACGTCTCTATTAAATAGTTTGACTACAACGTCTCTATTCAATAGTTTGACTACAACGTCTCTATTCAATAGTTTGACTACAACGTCTCTATTCAATAGTTTGACTACAACGTCTCTATTCAATAGTTTGGCTACAACGTCTCTATTCAATAGTTTGACTACAACGTCTCTATTCAATAGTTTGACTACAACGTCTCTATTAAATAGTTTGACTACAACGTCTCTATTCAATAGTTTGACTACAACGTCTCTATTCAATAGTTTGACTACAACGTCTCTATTCAATAGTTTGACTACAACGTCTCTATTCAATAGTTTGACTACAACGTCTCTATTCAATAGTTTGACTACAACGTCTATTCAATAGTTTGACTACAACGTCTCTATTCAATAGTTTGACTACAACGTCTCTATTCAATAGTTTGACTACAACGTCTCTATTCAATAGTTTGACTACAACGTCTCTATTCAACAGTTTGAGGTTTGACTACAACGTCTCTATTCAACAGTTTGACGGTTTGGCTACAACGTCTCTATTCAATAGTTTGGCTACAACGTCTCTATTCAATAGTTTGACTACAACACCTCTATTCAATAGTTTGACTACAACGTCTCTATTCAATAGTTTGACTACAACGTCTCTATTCAATAGTTTGACTACAACGTCTCTATTCAACAGTTTGACTACAACGTCTCTATTCAATAGTTTGACTACAACGTCTCTATTCAATAGTTTGACTACAACGTCTCTATTCAACAGTTTGACTACAACGTCTCTATTCAATAGTTTGACTACAACGTCTCTATTCAACAGTTTGACTACAACGTCTCTATTCAACAGTTTGACTACAACGTCTCTATTCAACAGTTTGACTACAACGTCTCTATTCAACGGTTTGAGTTTGACTACAACGCCTCTATTCAACAGTTTGACGGTTTGGCTACAACGTCTCTATTCAACAGTTTGGCTACAACGTCTCTATTCAACAGTTTGACTACAACGTCTCTATTCAACAGTTTGGCAACAACGTCTCTATTCAATAGTTTGGCTACAAAATCTCTATTCAATAGTTTGACTACAACGTCTCTATTCAATAGTTTGACTACAACGTCTCTATTCAATAGTTTGACTACAACGTCTCTATTCAATAGTTTGACTACAACGTCTCTATTCAATAGTTTGACTACAACGTCTCTATTCAATAGTTTGACTACAACGTCTCTATTCAATAGTTTGACTACAACGTCTCTATTCAATAGTTTGACTACAACGTCTCTATTCAATAGTTTGACTACAACGTCTCTATTCAATAGTTTGACTACAACGCCTCTATTCAACAGTTTGACGGTTTGGCTACAACGCCTCTATTCAACAGTTTGACGGTTTGACTACAACGTCTCTATTCAATAGTTTGGCTACAACGTCTCTATTCAATAGTTTGAGCCTCTATTCAACAGTTTGGCTACAACACCTCTATTCAATAGT
>JAXRKP010001721.1:0-30000 GCA_037039925.1 Doris montereyensis | reverse complement strand
AATATAATAATATTAATAATAATCTAATCATTTCTCATTGTGTACTGATCCGTACAAAGAGCTCTAAGCGCATTAAATATTTTAAGAAACAATATATGTTATACAGATTGTGTTATGTGTGATACCGTACACAATATGAATTTCATACATTTAGCTACATGAATGTTTGCAAATTATGACAGAAAACCGATAATGCGAACAAGTTAATACTGTCATGAATTTATAGTCCACAAACACACAAAAACACACACAAGCACACACACACACACAGACAACAGACAAAACTTTTTCCTGAACAAGTTGAATACAGCCTTAATACAATTATACAATTTTTTTAAGAAAGTAAGTTTTTATAAGCTAGTTAAAAAGATGTGTCTAAATGGATTTAGCTAAACTTTTCAACTCTGGTTCTAAAGGGGCCAGAAAATTGAACCCGAGTCTGAACTACTGGTACCTGCTTACAGAAACTTTTATACTTTTGTAATGTTGCTGTAATGGTGTTGTAATGGTGCTGTAATGGTGCTGTAATGGTGCTGTAATGGTGCTCTAATGGTGTTGTAATAGTGCTGTAATGGTGCTGTAATGGTGCTCTAATGGTGTTGTAATGGTATTGTGATAGTGTTGTAATAGTGTTGTAATGGCTAAAACAAGAAACCACGACAGTCAGAATGAAAGGATAACAACAACGATCAGGACGATGACTATGATACAGTTTAATGTCACAATACAAACAGCCTAGACGAGAGAACAATAATGCTAATGATGAATGGAATGACATCCCAAACAAATCACTGCCAACAATTAAAACGTGTTACCCTTTCCTTTCTATTTGCTTTTTCTTCAGAGCTCTGATGCCACGATACCAGCCGCTGGTCGTGCGAAGGTGAAGGCCGATTGTCATGAAGGCATCCTCTCCTCGCTCCTCATCGCTACCCTCCTCCTCTGCCTCCAAGTCCGCAGCTACCTACACAAGATTGCAAAGAGAATTCAAAAGAATACACATCCAAGAGCATAAGCATCCAAAATATTAAACATCTAAAATGATAAACATCCAAAATATTAAACATCTAAAATGATAAACGTCCAAAATAATAAACATCTAAAGGATAAACACCCAAAATGATAAACATCCACAAGCACAAACATCTAAAACCATAAACATTCAAAAAGTATAAATCATCTAAAAGCTCAAATATCCAAAAGCATAATCATCCAAAAGCATAAACATACAAACAGCAGAAACATCTAAAACCATAACCATCTATAAATACGATTATTCAAAAAGATAAACATTTGAAGTATAAACGTCCGAAAGGCATACACACCCAAAGGCATACACATACAAAGGATACACACCCAAAGGATAAACATCCAAAGGCATACACACCCAAAGGATAAACATCTAAAGGCATACACATCCAAAGGATAAACACCCAAAGGATAAACATCGAAAGGATAAACACCCAAAGGCATACACATCCAAAGGCATACACATCCAAACGATAATCACCCAAAGGATAAACATCCAAAGGCATACATATCCAAAGGGATAAACACCCAAAGGATAAACACCCAAAGGATAAACACCCAAAGGATAAACATCCAAAGGATAAACACCCAAAGGATAAACACCCAAAGGATAAACATCCAAAGGATAAACACCCAAAGGATAAACACCAAAGGATAAACATCCAAAGGCATACACATTCAAAGGATAAACATCCAAAGGATACAAATGCAAAGGATAAACACCCAAAGGATAAACACCCAAAGGATAAACACCCAAAGGATAAACATCCAAAGGATAAACACCCAAAGGGATACACACCCAAAGGATAAACATCCAAAGGCATACACATCCAAAGGATAAACACCCAAAGGATAAACACCCAAAGGGATACACACCCAAAGGATAAACATCCAAAGGCATACACATCCAAAGGATAAACACCCAAAGGATAAACACCCAAAGGCATAAACATCAAAAAGCATAAAAATCCAAAGCATAAAAATCCCAAAGCATAAAAATTCCAAAGCATATGAAACATCTAAAAGGATAAACATCCAAAATATTAAACATCATATCTTTCAAAAGCATATCAAACATCCCAAGGCATAAATATCTAAAGGATAAACATCTTTAAAATTGATGGTATGACTCGCCTTAAAAAATAATAATATTCATATACTTAAATAGTTGATTCTCTCCCTTACAGTAAAATCTCTTGTATATTTGTGTATTGGTTTTGAAAATGTGTTTATTATGCATTGGTGTGTTGTGCAAATATAATATGTTTGGGTATATCTAAGTGTACGTATGGGTGAGTGTACATTGGGTATATTATGTGTGTATGCTTATACATATATTATATATCAACACGAAGTATAGGAAAACTCCACATTTAATCATTACATGACATTAGTGACGAATAGCAGAAGTTGTACAGAAATAAGATGGAAAGAAGGAAAAATAACCTGTTGGTAAATAACTGCAAATGAAAATTAAACTTAACTTTTTTTAAAACAGTTAATAAGATACAGGACTATTTTGTTTACTTGCTGGAATATACGATGTCTACTATGCTGGGCTGAGAATGAATTAAGAGGAAACAGCAAAATAAAAGAAAGACATATGACATAATTAAAGACAAGATATAGCCCCTAACAGCAACGCCCCTCAACTGCCCACTACAAGTGCCGACTACAGCAACCAATCAAACGCAAGTTAATAAAAAATACCAAAAAAAAACAAACAAGCAACCAGAAAGAACACCATGATCTTCGTACATGCATTATGTTATCAGATTTGTTGCCTGATGATCTGACAGACGTGTTCAGTTCCGGTTTGGGACCAAATGTAGCGTGGAGCCTGTAGAGTTGGCAATGAAAACCAATAAACGGATTCAAAACCTTGAAAGTAAATGCATTGTTCCAAAACCAATTCCCATGCTTGGTTTTATAGTAAACATTGATGGGTTTTAGTAAAGAACAACCCACCACCCCCCACAACTCAAGAACATTTGTTATGAAATAAAATGTACACGAAACTGGTTTTTGATATGTCACGTCACAACTATGATGTAGAATCCCTGTTACAGGGACATTCTAGTGGAAGTACACAGAAAACAAAAGTGACGGGCATAGACATAATACGCTATGTTAAAGTCATACCGATTTTTCCAGATTAATCCAAGTTAGTCATAGACACATAATACGCTATGTTAAAGTCATACCGATTTATCCAGATTAATCAAGTTAGTCATAGACACATACGCTATACGCTATGTTAAAGTAATACTGATTTTTCCAGATTAATCTAAGTTAGTCAGAGCGTTCTTCGAGCAGCCTTATATGGAGATGATGCAAACGATGTACATTATGGTCTCAATCGACGTGAAATATCGATATTGGCATTATGTTGATTTTAATATCACATAATTTTCTGAAATGTCCAGCTCACTGCATGTTGGCAAAGAATAATATTTAATTGACCATTTCCCTGCTCATTTTAGAAAACAGGTCCTTTTTTTCTCTAAAAATAAGAATAATATTTTCCCACTTTTGGGGGCACTGCCAGCTCTGCAGGCCTTACTTGCAGTAGGCCTCTCAGATCTTTCTTGCAGTAGGCCTCACAGACCTTTCTTCCTGTAGGCCTCACAGACCTTTCTTGCAGTAGGCCTCACAGACCTTTCTTCTTGCAGTAGGCGTCATAGACCTTACTTGCAGTAGGCCTCACAGACCTTCTGCAGTAGGCCTCACAGCCCTTTCTTGCAGTAGGGCCTCACAGACCTTTCTTGCAGTAGGCCTCACAGACCTTTCTTTGCAGTAGGCCCCTCACAGCCCTTTACTTGCAGTAGGCCTCACAGACCTTTCTTGCAGTAGGCCTCACAGACCTTCTTGCAGTAGGCCTCACAGCCCTTACTTGCAGAAGGCCTCACAGCCCTACTTGCAGTAGGCCTCACAGACCTTTCTTGCAGTAGGCCTCACAGCCCTTACTTGCAGTAGGCCTCACAGACCTTTACTTGGTAGGCCTCACAGACCTTTCTTGCAGTACGCCTGGGCCTTACTTGCAGTAGGCGTCACTGGTTTCTCTCGACCATAAATTGATTGCCCCGTCGTAGCCACTGGAAGCAATGAGGTTTGGTTCCATCACGCAGAGGAGAGGCAGTCAGAGTTGTGAACAGAGGCCCAAGTCTGCAATGACAATAATA
The DNA here is from genome assembly GCA_037039925.1 of Doris montereyensis. NCBI lineage: Eukaryota > Metazoa > Mollusca > Gastropoda > Nudibranchia > Dorididae > Doris > Doris montereyensis. The sequence goes on along the minus strand of JAXRKP010001721.1, from coordinate 25,789 downwards.
TTATAGTAGAAGAATTCCGACACCAATCTTTCAATTTTGATATTTTAATACAGGACACACGCTATTATAACCCATTTAGAATTTGCAATCAGTTTCTGTTTAGACTTCGTACATGGATGAAATTTATTCCTTTGTCAGAAAACAATTACGATGTTGACCTAAGTACATTTATACATTTTCATAATTTGAGAAAAAAAAATACTTTCAAGTTCAATGCTGGACAGAAAAATTGTAGGTGAAATGAAAATGCAAGAGAAATGTGTGACAAGTGTAGTGTGTGACAAACGGTGTGACAAACGTAGTGTGACAAACGTAGTAAAAAGACAAATGTAGTGTGTGACAACGCAGTGTGTGACAAACGTAGTGTGTGACAAACGTAGTGTGTGACAAACGCAGTGTGTGACAAACGTGGTGTGTCACAAACGTGTTGTGCAAACGTAGTGTGTGACAAACGTAGTGTGTGACAAACGTAGTGTGGACAAAACGTGGTGTGTGACAAAACGTGGTGTGTGACAAACGTGGCGTGTGACAAACGTAGGACAAACGTGGTGTGTGACAAACGTGGTGCGACAAACGTGGTGTGTGACAAACGTGGTGTGTGACAAACGTAGTGTGTGACAAACGTGGTGGTAAACGTAGTGTGTGACAAACGTAGTGTGTGACAAACGTGATGTGACAAACATGGTGTGTGACAAACGCAGTGTGTGACAAACGTGGTGTGTGTGACAAACGTGGTGTGACAAACGTGGTGTGTGACAAACGTAGTGTGTGACAAACGTGGTGTGTGACAACGTGTGTGTGACAAACGTAGTGTGACAAACGTAGTGTGTGACAAACGTGGTGTGTGACATACGTGGTGTGTGACAAACGTGGTGTGTTACAAAAACGTGTGACAAACGTGGTGTGTGACAAACGTCGTGTGACAAACGTGGTGTGTGACAAACGTGGTGTGTGACAAACGTAGTGTGTGACAAACGTAGTGTGACAAACGTCGTGTGACAAACGTGGTGTGTGACAAACGTAGTGCGACGAACGTGGTGTGACAAACGTAGTGTGTGACAAACGTAGTGTGACAAACGTAGTGCGTGACAAACGTAGTGACAAACGTAGTGTGTGACAAACGTGGTGTGTGACAAACGTGGTGTAGACAAACGTGGTGTGTGACAAACGTAGTGTGTGACAAACGTAGTGTGACAAACGTGGTGTGTGACAAACGTAGTGTGTGACAAACGGTGTGACAAACATAGTGTTGACAAACGTAGTGTCTGACAAACGTGGTGTGTGACAAACGTGGTGAGACAAACATGGTGTGACAAACGTGGTGTGAGACAAACGTGGTGTGTGACAAACGGTGTGTGACAAACGTGTAGTGTGTGGACAAACGTGGTGTGTGACAAATGTAGTGTGTGACAAACGTGGTGTGTGACAACATGTGGTGTGACAAACGTTGTGTGAGACAAACATAGTGTGTGACAAACGTTGTATGAGACAAACGTGGTAGTGACAAACATAGCGTGTGACAAACGCAGTGCGACAAACGTGGTAGCACAAATGTAGGGTGTAACAAACGTTGTGTGAGACAAACGGTGTGTGACAAACGGTGTGTGACAAACGTAGTGTGACAAACGTGGTGTGTGATAAATGTGGTGTGTGACAAATGTGGTGTGTGACAAGCGTGGTGTGTGACAAATGTGGTGTGTGACAAACGTGACGTGACAAACATAGTATGTCACAAACGTAGTGTGTGACAAACGTGGTGTGTGACAAATGTGGTGTGTGACAAACGTGGTGTGATAAACATAGTATGTCACAAACGTTGTGTGAGACAAGCGTGATGTGTGACAAATGTGGTGTGTGACAAACGTGGCGTGACAAACATAGTATGTCACAAACGTAGTGTGTGACAAACGTGGTGTGTGACAAATGTGGTGTGAGACAAACATGGTGTGAGACAAACGTTTGGTGTGTGACCAATGTGGTGTGTGACAAACGTGGTGTGTGACAAACGTAGTGTGTGAGACAAACGTGGTGTGTGACAAACGTAGTGTGTGAGACAAACGTGGTGTGTGACAAACGTAGTTTGTGAGACAAACGTGGTGTGTGACAAACGTAGTGTGTGACAAACGTAGTGTGTGAGACAAACGTGGTGGGTGAGACAAGCGTGGTGTGTGACAAACGTAGTGTGTGAGACAAACGTGGTGTGTGACAAACGTAGTGTGTGAGACAAACGTGGTGTGTGACAAACGTAGTGTGTGACAAACGTAGTGTGTGAGACAAACGTGGTGTGTGACAAACGTAGTGTGTGACAAACGTAGTGTGTGAGACAAACGTGGTGTGTGACAAACGTAGTGTCTGAGACAAACGTGGTGTGTGACAAACGTAGTGTGTGAGACAAACGTGGTGTGTGACAAACGTAGTGTGTGAGACAAACGTGGTGTGTGACAAACGTAGTGTGTGAGACAAACGTGGTGTGTGACAAACGTAGTGTGTGAGACAAACGTGGTGTGTGACAAACGTAGTGTGTGAGACAAGCGTGGTGTGTGACAAACGTAGTGTGTGAGACAAACGTGGTGTGTGACAAACGTAGTGTGTGAGACAAGCGTGGTGTGTGACAAACGTAGTGTGTGAGACAAACGTGGTGTGTGAGAAACGTAGTGTGTGAGACAAGCGTGGTGTGTGACAAACGTAGTGTGTGAGACAAGCGTGGTGTGAGACAAACGTAGTGTGTGAGACAAACGTGGTGTGTGACAAACGTAGTGTGTGAGACAAGCTTGGTGTGACAAACATAGTGTGTGACAAACGTAGTATGTGACAAACGTGGTGTCTGACAAACATGGTGTGTGACAAACGTAGTGTGTGACAAACGTGGTGTGTGACAAACGTAGTGTGACAAACGTGGTGTGTGACAAACGTAGTGTGTGAGACAAGCGTGGTGTGACAAACATAGTGTGTGACAAACGTAGTGTGTGACAAACGTGGTGTGTGACAAACGTGGTTTGTGACAAACGTGGTGTGTGACAAACGTGGTGTGGCAAACGTTGTGTGTGACAAACGTTGTGTGTGACAAACGTTGTGTGTGACAAACGTTGTGTGTGACAAACGTGGTGTGTGACAAACGTGGTGTGTGACAAACGTGGTCTGTGACAAACGTTGCTCATATCGATACTCCTGGGGATCATATTAACATGATGCTGGTTATTCTCCGACAATTGGTCATATCGACACACATGTGGATCATATGAACACGATACTGGTGATTCTCGAACAATTGATTTTATCAATACACTTGTGGATCATATTAACACGATACCACTCGTGATTTTCTGACAATTGCTCATATCGATTCATCTATGGATCAACATTAACAATTTAAAACAAGACAAAGTAGGTCAGGCAGCTCATATCGATATTCCTGTCAATTTTATTAACAAGATAAATAGAAACAAAGACTAACATGTCAGGCTGCCTATATCGATACTTATCTTGATCATATTAACACGATAAATAAAACAAGACAAAATATATTATGCTGGTCATATCGATATTGTGAATCAAACACGATAAATAAAAAGAAGATGTGACAAACGTGGTGAGACAGAAAATTTGAGACCTTTGTCAAACGTGGTTGTTCATGAAAATATCATAATATATAGTGATAAGATGTGACAAACGTGGTGAAAATGAATCACTGTGTGGAGAAAACAGCGCAGAAACCAACAATGAAAGACATAGGACAGCTGAGATGGAGATATATTAGGCCACTTACATCCTGAAAAGTTGAGAAAAGGACAATGGGATGTCCTTGAGTCGGAATAAAGATCAGATCTTTATAATGATTAACATGAGAAAGATAGAACAATATGATACTGGGAGTCTGATAAAGTTCATTTCTTAATGATTTGTCAAGACAGGAATAGGATAAGTGGAAGTCTGTTGTTCGTGGTATATCCCTGGGTATAGGGTGAAAATGTAGTAACAATGATCCAAGAAGTATAATGTTGTGCAAGCGATGTGTTTCATGGTGTCCCTGATTTCCACGCCATTCATTTCAGATTCCCACTACACGTGTGACCAATACAAATCATAGTTCAAAAAGAAGATCAGAAGAGCATTTTCTCAAAATTTTTTTTTGTCTAGAAAGAAAGAAATCTCAAGTTAATAATGTAAGTATATAACAAAGTCGACATTGTCTTCAGCCTCAAGTTAATAATTTTGTGTATAACAGTATTCAAATATGACATCAATCTCACATTTGAGCAAATGTTAATAATGCGCATAAATTTTTGGGATTGCAAAATCTCACTTAATAATGTGCAAAGTCGAATTGTTTAGATCTCACGTTAATAATGTGACATAAGCAAAGTCGACATTGAAATTCGGCAGCTCGATTTCACTGCTGCACTAAACGCACCTTCTTGAGTCTTCCATATGTTGAAATGGCTGAGGCGTTGATCTTTATGCCAGCCAGTGACGTATATCATCTTTTTAGCCATCACGATACTGGTTATTCTCGGACAATTGCTCATATCGAAACTTGTTTGAAGATCATATTAAAATGATCCTTGTTATTCATTTTACAATTGGTCATATCGACAGTACAATGTTATCATTATATTACACGATACTGGTGATTACTAGTACAATTTATCATTATATTACACAGTACAATGTGGATCATATTAACACAATACTCGTGATTTTATTACAATTGCTCATATCGATTCATTATATTAACATTAACAATTTTATCAAAACAAGACAAAGTAGGTCAGGCAGCTCATATCTTTATATTCCTGTCAATTTTATTAACAAGATAAATAGAAACAATGTTAACATTATATTGCTCTATCGATACTTATCATTGATATATTAACAGTACAATGTTATCATTATATTACACAGTAAAATGTTATGCATTTTATTACACAGTACAATGTTATCATTATAAATAAAAAGAAATGTTATCACCTTGAGCAGAAAATTTGAGACCTTCGTCAACCTTTACTTATTAAAATATCATCATATATAGTGATAAGTTTTCAATCCAAAATAGTCACTGTGGAGATTAAACAGCGTACAATGTTATCAGTCAAAGACATATTACAACATGATATTACATAGTACAATGTTATCATTATATCCTGAAAAAGTTATCATTATATTACACAGTACAATGTTATCATTGGAATACACAGAGCAGATGTTATCATTATATTAACATGGAGAAAGCTAGTCATTATGATTTGAAAGTACAATGTCTTTTATAGAACATTTATTAAAAATTTCTCAAGACAATGATTATATTATAAGTGGAAGTCTGTTGTTCGTGGATAGTGCAATGTTATCATTATATGAAAAGGCAATGGTTAGGATGATGAAATAGAAGATGTTTAGTATGTTAGGCTGCAAATGCGCAGTGGCGTCACGGTGTCCTGATTTACATAGTACAATGTTCACCTGCCATGTGACACTCACTCACGTGTGACCAATGAGTTCATAGTTCAATATTATTAAAAGGCACAATGTGTCATTATATGACCTTACAATTTTTCATTATACTCTAGTACAATGAAAACTGTTCCCTTAGTACAATGTTATCAAAACAAACTGTACAACCGTAGCCGCATTAATAATTTTGTGTGCCGCAGTATTCAAATATGACATCAAAGATAACATTTGAGCAAATGTTTGCGCATAAATCTTTAATTGCAACATCCCACTGTGCTAAGTTTAGAGGTTGTGACATAGAGCACATGTTGTCATTATAAATAGTACAGCTATTTCACTGCTGCATTAAACAGTCAAATCGTCATGAGTCGTCCATATGTGTGAGGGCGGAGGCGAGTGGATAGTGCAATTCGTTATCAATTCTGCAAGTTTAATGTGATTCCTTGTGAAAACCTGGGAGAATGTTATCATCTTGCAGTTGCAGCCTTATGAAACTTGTTTGAAGATTACTAAAAGGTCCTTAAGTATCATTTTATTATTATTATATACACAGTACAATGTTATCATTATATTACACAGTATAATGTATCATTATAATACATAGTACAATGTTTTTATTATATTACATAGTACAATGTTATCATTATATTACACAATACACTGTTATCATTATATTACATAGTACAATGTTATCATTATATTACCTAGTACAATGTTATCATTATATTACACTGTTCAATGTTATCATTATATTACACTGTATAATATTATCTTTATATATATTATGAATACTATCATTTATTATATACAATGTTACTTAATTATTATATTACACTGAACACTATAATTATCATTATATTGTAAAGTATAATTATTATCATTATATCATAATTATTATATACAATGTATACTATATCATTTTATATTACACTGAACACTATTATCATTATATTACAATGTATAATATTAATTATTATATACAATGTATACTATACATATTATTATATCACAATGTATACTATAATTTTATATTACACTGTATACTATAATTATTATATACAATGTACAATGTTATCATTATATTACAATTACAATGTTTTCATTATATTACATAGTACAATGTTATCATTATATTACAGTACTGTTTTCATTATACTACATAGTACAATATTTTCATTATAATGTACAATGTTATCATTATATTACACAGTACAATGTTTTCATTATATTACACTGTATAATGTTTTATTATACTACATAGTACAATGTTATCATTATATTACACTGTACACTGTTATCATTATATTACATAATACAATGTTTTCATTATACTACATAATACAATAATTATTATATTACAGTGCAATGTAATTATTATATTACACTGTATACTATAATTATTATATTACATGTATACATATATTATTATATACAATGTATACTATAATTATTATATTACATATTACACTATAATTATTATTATAATGTAATAATACAATGTTAATCATTATATTACATAGTATACTATAATTATTATATTACATTACAAATGTTATCATTATAATAATTATATATACAATGTATACTATAATTATATATACAAGTACAATGTATATCATTATAATTATTATATTACAATGTATACTATAATTATTATATTACAATGTATACAATATAATTATTATATTACAATGTATACTATAATTATTATATACATACAATTATTTTCACTTATACTATAATTATTATATTACACTATAATATATTATATTACACAGTATACTATAATTATTATATTACACATAGTACACTATAATTATTATATTACACTGTTCACTATAATTATTATATTATACTATACTTATATACAATGTATAATTATTATATTACACTGTATACTATAATATTATATACAATGTATACTATAATTATTATATTACAATGTATACTATAATTATTATATACAATGTATACTATATTATTATCATTATATTAATTATTATATACAATGTATACTATAATTATTATATACAATGTATAATTATTACAATTATCAATTATTATATACAATGTATACTATAATTATTATATAATTATTAATTACAATATACTATAATTATTATATTACACTATTCACTATAATTATTATTCATTATATTATATTACTGTTCACTATAATTATTATATTACACTGTACGCTATTTTATTATATTAATTACTGTACAATGTATATCATTATATTACAATGTATACTATAATCATTATATTACACTGTATACTATAATTATTATAATTATTAATATTACAATGTATACCATAATTATTATATTACAATGTATACTATAATTATTATATTATACTATAATTATTATATTATTATTATATTATTATATTCACTGTATACTATAATTATTATATTACACTGTATACTTATATTATGTATACTATAATTATTATATTACAATGTATACTATAATTATTATATTATAATGTATACTATAATTATTATATTACAATATATTATTATAATTATTATATTACAATGTATACTATAATTATTATATTACAATATACTATAATTATTATATTACACTGTATACTATAATTATTATATTACACTGTATACTATAATTATTATATTACAATGTATACTATAATTATTATATTACACTGTATACTATAATTATTATATTACAATGTATACTATAATTATTATATTACACTGTATACTATAATTATTATATTACAATGTATATTATAATTATTATATACAATGTATACTATAATTATTATATTACAATGTATACTATAATTATTATATTACAATGTATACTATAATTATTATATACAATGTATACTATAATTATTATATACAATACAATGTATACTATAATTATTATATTACATTGTACTATAATTATTATATTACACTGTATACTATAATTATTATATTACAATGTATACTATAATTATTATATTACAATGTATACTATAATTATTATATTACACTGTACGCTATAATTATTATATTACACTGTATACTATAATTATTAATTATTATATTACATATTACTGTATACTATAATTATTATATAAACTGTAGACTATAATTATTATATTACAAATGTATACTATAATTATTATATTACACTGTACGCTATAATTATTATATTAAACTGTAGACTATGCTCATTATATGTCACTGTAAAATATAATCATTATGTCACTGTAAAATATAATCATTATATGTCACTGTAAATATAATCGTATATATCACTGTACAATACGGTTATTATATTACACATGCGATGTTTGTTTGTTTACTCGAAATGTACACCGTCCACCATTATGGTGACAGGACGAATTGAGGGTAAAAATAAAGACACAAGTATAGACATAGAATGGCAAACAGTAAACTAGTATAGACATAGCATGAAATTAGTAAACTAGTATAGACATGGAATGGAACAGTAAACTAGTATACACATAGCATGGAATTAGTAAACTAGTAGACATGGAATGGAAACAGTAAACTAGTATAGACATGGAATGGAAACAGTAAACTAGTATAGACATGGATTGGAAACAGTAAACTAGTATAGACATGGAATGGAAACAGTAAACTAGTATAGACATGGAACGGAAACAGTAAGTAATCTAGTATAGACATGGAATGGAAACAGTAAACTAGTATAGACATAGAATGGAAACAGTAAACTAGTATACACATAGATGGAATTAGTAAACTAGTATAGACATGGAATGGAAACAGTAAACTAGTATAGACATGGAATGGAAACAGTAAGTAAACTAGTATAGACATGGAATGGAAAACATTAAACTAGTATAGGCATGGAATGGAAACAGTAAACTAGTATAGACATGGAATGGAAACAGTAAACTAGTATAGACATGGAATGGAAACAGTAAGTAAACTAGTATAGACATGGAATGGAAACAGTAAACTAGTATAGACATAGAATGGAAACAGCAAACTAGTATACACATAGGATGGAATTAGTAAACTAGTATAGACATGGAATGGAAACAGTAAACTAGTATAGACATGGAATGGAAACAGTAAGTAAACTAGTATAGACATGGAATGGAAACAGTAAACTAGTATAGACATAGAATGGAAACAGTAAAGTAGTATACACATAGCATGGAATTAGTAAACTAGTATACACATATAATGGAATTAGTAAAGTAATAGAAATAGAATGGAAACAGTAAACTAGTATAGACATGGAATGGAAACAGTAAACTTGTATAGACATAGAATGGAAACAGTAAACTGGTAAAGACATAGAATGGAACAGTAAACTAGTATAGACATGGGAATGGAAACAGCAAAACTAATATATACATGGAATCGAAAAGGTAAACTAGTATAGACATGGAATGGAAAGAATAAACTAGTATGGACATAGAATGGAAACAGTAACTAGTATATACATAGAATGGAAACAGTAAACTTGTATAGACATGGAATGGAAACAGTAAACTAGTATAGACATAGAATGGAAACAGTAAACTAGTATAGACATAGAATGAAACAACAGCAACTAGTATACACATAGAATGAATCAGTAAACAAGTATACACATAGGATTGAATCAGTAAACTAGTATAGACATAGGATGGAATCAGTAAACTAGTATACACATAGATTGAATAGTAAACTAGTATAGACATAGGATGGAATCAGTAAACTAGTATACACATAGGATTGAATCAGTAAACTAGTATACACATAGGATGGAAACAGTAAGGAGTAGAGCAAATCAAACAGAAAGAAGAGTGACATCATTGTAGAAAGTTTGATAAAGCTTCGTCTCGCCTTGATGCCTCAGCTTCACTCCCTTTAACCAACTCACAAACGTAACTATTGTTACTACCTAAGCACCGAGCCCGTATTGAAATTCCACACTTTGATAACACCTTCAGCAGCTGTCATCAGGCGTCTCCTGTTCTCCGTAAGTGAAATGCATTCGATTTCAACTGGTATCCATTTACCCTGATTGAAATCATACAACAAAAAGTATGCGTTTGCTGCATTGAAATGTAGATCGTTCACCACATCTGATACTCTCACAGAAAGATGAAACGAAAGAAGTAGGACCTACCGGCAGTGCCCCCCAACTGTCAAACACCCCCTCACTCCTTTTTCCTCTAAATAGTCACACGAAAAAAAAAAAAGAAAAAAAAAAAAATATTATATGAAGCCAACGACAACCCAAACAAATTAAAGTTTCATTACTTTGATTATAAAACATCAAAACCATGAATAAATTAAAGTTTCGTTACTCTGACTATAAAGCATCAAGCATGAATGAATTAAAGTTTCGTTACTCTGACTATAAGCATCAAAAGCATGAATGAATTAAAGTTTCGTTACTCTGACTATAAAGCATCAAAGCATGAAAATTATTAGTTTGACGATAAAGCATCACAAGCGTGAATAAATTAAAGTTTCATTACTTTGACTATAAAGCATCACAAGCGTGAATAAATTAAAGCCTTCCATTACTTTGACTATAAAGCATCACAAGCGTGAATAAATTAAAGTTTCATTACTTTGACTATAAAGCATCACAAGCGTGAATAAATTTAAGTTTCATTACTTTGACTATAAAGCATCACAAGCGTGAATAAATTAAAAGTTTCATTACTTTGACTATAAAGCATCACAAGCGTGAATAAATTAAAGTTTCATTACTTTGACTATAAAAATCACAAGCGTGAATAAATTAAAGTTTCATTACTTTGACTATAAAGCATCACAACGCGTGAATAAATTAAAGTTTCATTACTTTGACTATAAAGCATCAAACGCGTGAATAAATTAAAGTTTCATTACTTTGACTATAAAGCATCAAACGCGTGAATAAATTAAAGTTTCATTACTTTGACTATAAAGCATCACGCAATAAATTAAAGTTTCACACTATAAAGCGTGAATAAATTAAAGTTTCATTACTTTGACTATAAAGCATCAAACGCGTGAATCAATTACTTTTTTCTTTTTAATGCGCTTAAAATACTCCGCGAAAGACGACGAGATATTAAAAAAAAATTGTTTTTATAGCGCCTAACATCCAACATCCAAACCAAATCAACGTCTGAGTTCTTTTGCAGTGACATTTCATAGTACAGACAACACACAAAGAATGTCAATGATATACAATCGGATTTCAATACAAGAAAATTATAAAAGTAGGGGGTGCAAACAGAAATAAAACAATCTAAACAAAATCACAAGATTCATCAAGTAGAAAAATAAATAAAATAATGAGATGTACACAACAACCTATTTATTAACAATGCAAAGATGATAAGTTTGGTGGGTATCATTCAAAAATAAAAAAATGGTGGTCTTTCACAGACTGTTTGAGGACAAGGGTTTCCTTCATTTGCCGGCCCGGGCAAACTGCAGACTTCCAAACATTTGGGGCAGAAAATACGAAAGTTCGCTCACCATAAGTTTACACATTATTTGAAGTTCTAAAATTGTGTCATTGGAGGAGCGCAAAATTTATTATGGAGGTCTTTTATGTAAACCTTAAGTTAGGAACTTGGGTCTAGAATCATTTAGACATTTCTATACCAATAGGGTAATTTTATATTCAATTCCTTTCTTCACGGGAAGCTAGTGGAGGGTTTGGAAAGCGGTGAGACCTGATCACTTTACTCACGATGTACACTTTATGCACTACTCACGATGTACACTTTATACACTTTACTCACGATGTACACCTAATTACACTTTACTCATGATGTACACTAATTACACTTTACTCACGATGTACACTTTATACACTTTACTCACGATGTACACTTTATGCACTTTACTCACGATGTACACTTATTACACTTTACTCACGATGTACACTAATTACCTTTACTCACGATGTACACTTTATACTTTACTCTGATGTACACTTTATACACTTTACTCATGATGTACACTTTATGCACTTTACTCATGATGTACACTTATTACACTTTACTCATGATGTACACTTATTACACTTTACTCATGATGTACATAATACTTTACTCACGATGTACACTTTATATACTTTACTCATGATGTACACTTATTACACTTTACTCATGATGTACACTTATTACACTTTAGTCACGATGTACACTTATTACACTTTACTCACGATGTACACTTATTACACTTTACTCATGATGTACACTTTATACACTTTACTCATGATGTACACTAATTACACTTTACTCATGATGTACACTTATTACACTTTACTCATGATGTACACTTATTACACTTTACTCACGATGTACACTTTATACACTTTACTCATGATGTACACTAATTACACTTTACTCATGATGTACACTTATTACACTTTACTCATGATGTACACTTTATACACTTTACTCATGATGTACACTATTACACTTTACTCATGATGTACACTTATTACACTTTACACACGATGTAGACTTTATACACTTTACTCCGATATGTAGACTTTATATACTTTACTCATGATGTACACTTTATACACTTTTACTCACGATGTACACTTATTACACTTTACTCACGATGTACACTTATTACACTTTACTCATGATGTACACTTATTACACTTTACTCATGATGTACACTTATTACACTTTACTCATGATGTACACACATACACTTTACTCATGATGTACTTCTTTTACTGTACACTTTACTCACGATGTACCGCCCAATACACTTTACTCACGATGTACACTTATTACACTTTACTCATGATGTACATTTATTACACTTTACTCATGATGTACTTATTACACTTTACTCATGATGTACACTTATTACACTTTACTCACGATGCACACTTTATACACTTTACTCACGATGTACACTTATTACACTTTACTCACGATGTACACTAATTATACTTTACTCACGATGCACACTAATTATACTTTACCTGAGACTTCTTCACGTGCGCCTTGTCAAACTGCATGACGCGTGTGCCAGTATTGAATCCCAGACTCGAACCATAGACCCTCTGCATACGCTCACCTGTTTCCAAAAAGACGATATTCAACTAAATATTATGTGTAAATGCCATGACTTTCTAATGTATTGCTGGTAGTTCATGCTGCTACACTGACATACATATAACATGGTAGTGTCCTAGAGTAGGTTCTCATTTCAACATTTCGGTTTTAAGCGCATCTACACCTCAACTGGTTTCGGTGAGCATATCTCCGAACTGTCCTGTAAATAGTCAAAGGAATTTTTAACGTGCACAGAGTGTTCTGATAAGCACATGTGACATCCTGTGTTATCGTCTGTCTCTGATGGGACTCGATGTCAATCCATCTACTTGGACCAAGGGAAGGGGTTTTTGTTAGATTTTACTCAAAATAAGCTAGAGGATATTTTTCAAACGAATAAGACATGGCATTGGGATTAAGACATGGCATTGGGATTAAGACATGGTATTGTGATTAAGACATGACATTGGGATTAAGACGTGGCATTAGGATTAAGACATGGCGTTGGGATTAAGTGGCATTGGAATTAAGACATGGCATTGGGATTAAGAAGTGGCATTGGGATAAAGACATGGCATTGGGATTAAGTGGCATTGGGATTAAGACATGTCATGGGGATTAAGACGTGGCATTAATTGCCAACACGTGGCATTTAGATCAAGACGTGGCATTTAGATCAAGACATGGCATTAGGACCAACTTGTGGCATTTAGATCAACACGTGGCATTTAGATCAAGACGTGGCATTAGTACCAACACGTGGCATTTTAGATCAACACGTGGCATTTAGATCAAGACGTGGCATTAGGACCAACACGTGGCATTTAGATCAAGACGTGGTATTGGGATTAAGACATGTCGTCAAGACATTAGTCAAGACATGACACAGATCAAGACGGGGTATTAGGATCAAGACGTGGTATTTAGATCAAGACATTGGATCAAGACGTGGTATTAGGATCAAGACATGGTATTAGGATCAAGACATGACATTATTAGGATCAAGACAGGGTATTAGGATCAAGACGTGGTATTAGGATCAAGACATGACATTTAGATCAAGACAGGGTATTGGGATCAAGACGTGAGTAGGATCAAGACGTGGTATTAGGATCAAGACGTGGTATTAGGATCAAGACGTGGTATTAGGATCAAAGACGTGGTATTAGGATCAAGACGTGGTATTAGGATCAAGACGATGGTATTAGGATCAAGACGTGGTATTAGGATTAAGACGTGGTATTAAGACTAACACGTGGTATTAGGATCAAGACGTGGTATTAGGATCAAGACGTGGTATTGGACCAACACATTGTTATTAGGATCAAGACCGGTAATTATTAGGATCAAGACGTGGTATTAGGATCAAGACGTGGTATTGGGATCAAGACGTGGTATTAGGATCAAGACGTGGCATTGGGATCAAGACGGGGTATTTGGATCAAGACGGGGTATTAGGATCAAGACGTGGTATTGGGATCAAGACGTGGTATTAGGATCAAGACGTGGTATTAGGATCAAGACGTGGTATTAGGATCAAGACGTGGTATTAGGATCAAGACGTGGTATTAGGATCAAGACGGGGTATTAGGATCAAGACGTGGTATTGGGATCAAGACGTGGTATTAGGATCAAGACGTGGTATTAGGATCAAGACGTGGTATTAGGATCAAGACGTGGTATTAGGATCAAGACGTGGTATTAGGATCAAGACGTGGTATTAGGATCAAGACGTGGTATTAGGATCAAGACGTGGTATTAGGATCAAGACGTGGTATTGGGATCAAGACGTGGTATTAGGATCAAGACGTGGTATTAGGATCAAGACGTGGTATTAGGATCAAGACGTGGTATTGGGATCAAGACGGGGTATTAGGATCAAGACGTGGTGGCATTGGGATCAAGACGTGGTATTAGGATCAAGACGTGGTATTGGGATCAAGACGTGGTATTAGGATCAAGACGTGGTATTAGGATCAAGACGTGGTATTAGGATCAAGACGTGGTATTAGGATCAAGACGTGGTATTAGGATCAAGACGTGGTATTAGGATCAAGACGTGGTATTAGGATCAAGACGTGGTATTGGGATCAAGACGTGGTATTGGGAAAAGACGTGGTATTGGGAAAAGACGTGGTATTAGTATCAAGACGTGGTATTGGGAAAAGACGTGGTATTAGTATCAAGACGTGGTATTGGGAAAAGACGTGGTATTAGGATCAAGACGTGGTATTGGGAAAAGACGTGGTATTAGGATCAAGACGTGGTATTGGGAAAAGACGTGGTATTGGGATCAAGACGTGGTATTAGGATCAAGACGTGGTATTGGGAAAAGACAGGGTATTTGGATCAAGACGTGGTATTAGGATCAAGACGTGGTATTAGGATCAAGACGTGGTATTAGGATCAAGACGTGGTATTAGGATCAAGACGTGGTATTGGGAAAAGACGTGGTATTAGGATCAAGACGTGGTATTGGGAAAAGACGTGGTATTAGGATCAAGACGTGGTATTAGGATCAAGACGTGGTATTGGGAAAAGACGGGGTATTGGGATCAAGACGTGGTATTAGGATCAAGACGTGGTATTGGGAAAAGACGTGGTATTATGATCAAGACGTGGTATTGGGAAAAGACGTGGTATTAGGATCAAGACGTGGTATTAGGATAAGACGGGGTATTAGGATCAAGACGTGGTATTAGGATCAAGACGTGGTATTAGGATCAAGACGTGGCATTGGGATCAAGACGTGGTATTAGGATCAAGACGTGGTATTGGGATCAAGACGTGGTATTAGGATCAAGACGTGGTATTAGGATCAAGACGTGGTATTAGGATCAAGACGTGGTATTAGGATCAAGACGTGGTATTAGGATCAAGACGTGGTATTAGGATCAAGACGTGGTATTAGGATCAAGACGTGGTATTAGGATCAAGACGTGGTATTAGGATCAAGACGTGGTATTGGGATCAAGACGGGGCATTAGGATCAAGACGTGGTATTAGGATCAAGACGTGGTATTAGGATCAAGACGTGGTATTAGGATCAAGACGTGGTATTAGGATCAAGACGTGGTATTAGGATCAAGACGTGGTATTAGGATCAAGACGTGGTATTAGGATCAAGACGTGGTATTAGGATCAAGACGGGGTATTAGGATCAAGACGTGGTATTAGGATCAAGACGTGGTATTAGGATCAAGACGTGGTATTAGGATCAAGACGTGGCATTAGGATCAAGACGTGGTATTAGGATCAAGACGTGGCATTAGGATCAAGACGTGGTATTAGGATCAAGACGGGGTATTAGGATCAAGACGTGGTATTAGGATCAAGACGTGGTATTAGGATCAAGACGTGGTATTGGGATCAAGACGTGGTATTGGGATCAAGACGTGGTATTAGGATCAAGACGTGGTATTAGGATCAAGACGTGGCATTGGGGTCAAGACGTGGTATTAGGATCAAGACGTGGTATTAGGATCAAGACGTGGTATTAGGATCAAGACGTGGTATTAGGATCAAGACGTGGTATTGGGATCAAGACGTGGTATTGGGATCAAGACGTGGTATTAAGATCAAGACGTGGTATTAGGATCAAGACGTGGTATTAGGATCAAGACGTGGTATTAGGGTCAAGACGTGGCATTGGGATCAAGACGTGGTATTGGGATCAAGACGTGGCATTGGGATCAAGACGTGGTATTGGGATCAAGACGTGGTATTAGGATCAAGACGTGGTATTAGGATCAAGACGTGGCATTAGGATCAAGACGTGGTATTAGGATCAAGACGTGGTATTGGGATCAAGACGTGGTATTAGGATCAAGACGTGGTATTAGGATCAAGACGTGGTATTAGGATCAAGACGTGGTATTAGGATCAAGACGTGGTATTAGGATCAAGACGTGGTATTAGGATCAAGACGTGGTATTAGGATCAAGACGTGGTATTAGGATCAAGACGTGGTATTAGGATCAAGACGTGGTATTAGGATCAAGACGTGGTGGTATTAGGATCAAGACGTGGTATTAGGATCAAGACGTGGTATTAGGATCAAGACGTGGTATTAGGATCAAGACGTGGTATTAGGATCAAGACGTGGTATTAGGATCAAGACGTGGTATTAGGATCAAGACGTGGTGGCATTGGGGTCAAGACGTGGTATTAGGATCAAGACGTGGTATTAGGATCAAGACGTGGTATTGGGAAAAGACGTGGTATTAGGATCAAGACGTGGTATTAGGATCAAGACGTGGTATTGGGATCAAGACGTGGTATTAGGATCAAGACGTGGTATTAGGATCAAGACGTGGTATTAGGATCAAGACGTGGTATTAGGATCAAGACGTGGTATTAGGATCAAGACGTGGTATTGGGATCAAGACGTGGTATTAGGATCAAGACGTGGTGGTATTAGGATCAAGACGTGGTATTAGGATCAAGACGTGGTATTAGGATCAAGACGTGGTATTAGGATCAAGACGTGGTATTGGGATCAAGGCGTGGTATTAGGATCAAGGCGTGGTATTAGGATCAAGACGTGGTATTAGGATCAAGACGTGGTATTGGGATCAAGACGTGGTATTAGGATCAAGGCGTGGTATTGGGATCAAGGCGTGGTATTAGGATCAAGACGGGGTATTAGGATCAAGACGTGGTATTAGGATCAAGACGTGGTATTGGGATCAAGACGTGGTATTGGGATCAAGACGTGGTATTGGGATCAAGACGTGGTATTGGGATCAAGACGTGGTATTAGGATCAAGACGTGGTATTGGGATCAAGACGTGGTATTGGGATCAAGACGTGGTATTAGGATCAAGACGTGGTATTGGGATCAAGACGTGGTATTAGGATCAAGACGTGGTATTAGGATCAAGACGTGGTATTAGGATCAAGACGTGGTATTAGGATCAAGACGTGGTATTAGGATCAAGACGTGGTATTAGGATCAAGACGTGGTATTGGGATCAAGACGTGGTATTAGGATCAAGACGTGGTATTAGGATCAAGACGTGGTATTAGGATCAAGACGTGGTATTGGGATCAAGACGTGGTATTAGGATCAAGACGTGGTATTAGGATCAAGACGTGGTATTAGGATCAAGACGTGGTATTAGGATCAAGACGTGGTATTAGGATCAAGACGTGGTATTAGGATCAAGACGTGGTATTAGGATCAAGACGTGGTATTAGGATCAAGACGTGGTATTGGGATCAAGACGTGGTATTAGGATCAAGACGTGGTATTGGGATCAAGACGTGGTATTAGGATCAAGACGTGGTATTAGGATCAAGACGTGGTATTGGGATCAAGACGTGGCATTGGGATCAAGACGTGGTGGTATTGGGATCAAGACGTGGTGGTATTGGGATCAAGACGTGGTGGTATTGGGATCAAGACGTGGTGGTATTGGGATCAAGACGTGGTGGTATTGGGATCAAGACGTGGTGGTATTGGGATCAAGACGTGGTATTAGGATCAAGACGGTGGTATTGGGATCAAGACGTGGTATTGGGATCAGGTGGTATTGGGATCAAGAGCGTGGCATTGGGATCAAGACGTGGTGGTATTGGGATCAGGACGGGTTTGGTGGTATTGGGATCAAGACGTGGTGGTATTGGGATCAAGACGTGGTGGTATTGGGATCAAGACGTGGTGGTATTGGGATCAAGACGTGGTGGGGGTATTCGGGATCAAGACGTGGTATGGTAGTGTGGGAGGATCAAGACGTGGTGGTATTTGGATCTAGGAGACGTGGTGGTATTAGGATCAAGACGTGGTATTGGGAAAAGACGTGGTATTGGGATCAAGACGTGGTATTAGGATCAAGACGTGGTAGGATCAAGACGTGGTATTAGGATCAAGACGTGGTATTGGATAAGACGTGTAAATAAGACGTGTTAGATAAGACGTGTATTGGATAAGACGTGGTATTGATTAAGAGTGTTAAGATGGATTGGATTAAGACGTGATTGGATTAAGACGTGTTTGGACCAAAATGATAGATAAGAGGATTGGATAAGACGTGGTATTGGATCAAGACGTGGTATGGATCAAGACGTGGTATTAGGATCAAACGTGGTTTGGAAAGACGTGGTATTAGGAAGGTGTGGATCAAACGTGGTATTGGAAAGACGTGATTGGATCAAGACGTGGTATTAGGATCAAGACGTTATTGGATCAAACGTGGTATGGATCAAACGTGGTATTGGATCAAGACGTGGTATTAGGATCAAGACGGGTGGCATTGGGATTAAGACGTGACATCGAAATGAAGACGTGGCATTACGATTAAGACGTGACTAAAGTGAACATTTATTATGATAATACGATCACATTTGTTGTGACGGGCATATCAAATCTAACTGTTGGCAACACCTAATGAGGATCTCAATCGACCCTGGTCCCAAAGCAAAGGGTCCATGTGTGAGATACACCTCTTTGAAATAATTGACTCTATTTATCCTCAGTTGTACCTCAGTTGCTAATGCGTCTGAATAGCATTCACGAGACTTGAGTTCGATTACAATTTGGTGCAGATCTGCTATGGCCTTCCTGTCGATTCTTCCTCTTTTTTGTTTTTTCTGACATCACATTGTGTGATGCCTGAGAAAGTGCTTAGATCTGGATCTAGATTCCAGATATTTCTCGTTTGTTGTCTGACCAAGAGTTCTAGCCAGAAAATCACATGTTTGTTCTGTCTTTATTAGGTGGAGTTGTCACATATTGTCATATTTCGCCATATTATGCCATATACCTAAAATTGTGGAAGCTAATGTCAAAGTACCACATTATGCCATATGCCTAGAAACATGGAAAACACTTGCAAATTGCCACATTATACCTAGAAATATGGAAACCAATGGCAAACTCTTACATTATGTCATATGTCTAGAAATATAGAAACCAATGACAAACTCTTACATTATGTCATATGTCTAGAGATATAGAAACCGATGACAAACTCTTACATTATGTCATATGTCTAGAGATATAGAAACCAATGACAAACTCTTACATTATGTCATATGTCTAGACATATAGAAACCAATGACAAACTCTTACATTATGTCATATGTCTAGAAATATAGAAACCAATGACAAACTCTTACATTATGTCATATGTCTAGAAATATAGAAACCAATGGCAAACTCTTACATTATGTCATGTCCACGATGACAAACTCTTACATCATGTCATATGTCTGAGATATAGAAACCGATGACAAACTCTTACATTATGTCATATGTCTAGAAATATAGAAACCAATGACAAACTCTTACATTATGTCATATGTCTAGAAATATAGAAACCAATGGCAAACTCTTACATTATGTCATATGTCTAGAAATATAGAAACCAATGGCAAACTCTTATATTATGTCATATGTATAGCCTACAAACATTGGGAAAACTCTGTTCTCATAATTAGAGATATTGAAACCGACAAACTCTTACATCATGTCATGTCTAGAGATATAGAAACCCCATGACAAACTCTTACTTATAACCCCATTGTCTAGAGATGAGTATGACAAACTCTTACATTATGTCATATGTCTAGAAATATAGAACCAATAGTTAAACTCTTACATTATGTCATATGTCTAGAAATACTGGTAACCATTGCTACCCAAACTCTATATTATGCTGTATGCCTACAAACATTGGGATTGTTCTCATAATTACCCCATTGTTAACCTTCAGTATGGAACTTACTTGACTTTGGTAACCCCATTGCTTACCTTTGAGTATGGAACTTACTTTACTTAATGGTAACCCCATTGCTTACCTTTGAGTATGGAACTTACTTTACTTACTGGTAACCCCATTGCTTACCTTTGAGTATGGAATTTACTTTACTTACTGGTAACCCCATTGCTTACCTTTGAGTATGGAACTTACTTTACTTACTGGTAACCCCATTGCACACCTTTCAGTATGGAATTTACTTTACTTGCTTACCTAGTGGTAACCCCATTGCACAACTTTCAGTATGGAATTTACTTTATTTACTGGTAACCCCATTGCACACCTTTGAGTATGGAATTTACTTTACTTACTGGTAACCCCATTGCACAACTTTCAGTATGGAATTTACTTTACTTACTGGTAACCCCATTGCAACCTTTGAGTATGGAATTTACTTTACTTACTGGTAACCCCATTGCACAACCTTCAGTATGGAATTTACTTTACTTACTGGTAACCCCATTGCACAACTTTCAGTATGGAATTTACTTTACTTACTGGTAACCCCATTGCACAACCTTCAGTATGGAATTTACTTTACTTACTGGTAACCCCATTGCACAACCTTTTGAGTATGGAATTTACTTTACTTACTGGTAACCCCATTGCACAACCTTCAGTATGGAATTTACTTTGCTTAATGGTAACCCCATTGCTTACTTTCAGTATGGAATTTACTTTACTTACTGGTAACCCCATTGCTTACCTTTGAGTATGGAATTTACTTTACTTAGTGGTAACCCCATTGCACAACTTTGAGTATGGAACTTAATTTACTTACTGGTAACCCCATTGCTTACCTTGAGTATGGAACTTAACTTTCCCCATTGCTTACCTTTTGTATGGAATTTACTTTACTTACTGGTAACCCCATTGCTTACCTTTTGAGTATGGAACTTACTTTACTTACTGGTAACCCCATTGCTTACCTTTGAGTATGGAACTTACTTTACTTACACATGCCAGGAAGGAAATTGCACAACTTTCAGTATGCTCATCGACTTCACCTTCGGTAACCAATGCCGAACATGGGAGTAGGCCAGCCAGGTTAAACTCCAGCATGATCACACAACCTTCAGCATGCAAGACCGCCTTACTTACTGTCAACCCCATTAGCTCAACAACAGGGAACTTACTCCAGCACTGGTAACCCCATTGAAGGTCAAAAAACAGTAAGAACACGTACTTATTTGACTAAAACCAAGAAAGATAACCTTCATTATGGAACTTACCCATCCATTAGATCACATAGTATAAAATTGTCACATCGCTTCAAATGGAATTTTCACTTTGCTATGCTGAAGGAAAATCTAAATCTTACCCCCTTGAGTATTAATATTATGTCATTTCCACCACCACACAATAACCCCATTGAAACCTTGTATGGAACTTATTTTTTACTTAATGGTAACCCCATTGCCCCTTGACCTTTGTATATGGAACTTACTTACTTACTGGTAACCCCATTGCTTACCTTATATGGAACTTTATTTACTTAGTGGTAACCCCATTGCTTACCTTTGGAAGAATGGAATTATATTTACTTACTGGTAACCCCATTGCTTACACAAACATACACACCCCAACACACAACTTACTTTACTTACACATAACAACAAAGATTCTCATCCATCCACGCCGTATGAAATCGTAGAATGAAATTCACGTGACGTGCTGATGACATGGGATGTAGCCGTTGTATGGAACTTACTTTACTGTCCAGTAACCAGCATTGTTGTTTGCCTAGAACAGGTTGGAACTGATTCACTTCATGCCAGGAAGGAAAGATGGAAACAATAGTCACGACTCAGGACATTCACCAAAGCGCACAGCAAACCAACAAACAAACAAAGTTGAAACGGAAAAAAATAAACAAACTCCAGCACGAACAAACAAACGGACAAACAAAACAAACAAACAACAAATCAAAAAAGAGTGTCAATTAACCCAGTCAGATCTTGACAACAAACACTTGTCCAAAGCAAAACATTTAAAGGAAGGACGACGAACAGTGAATGGAGAATCGTTATTCAGGACAACCAAGAAAGACATCATTAGAGGAATCGAATCAGAGGACAACAACGAACATGACATGGAAAATTGGACATCGAATCCAAAAATGACGAACACTGACATGGAGAAGGAAAATCGAATCAAGAGGACAACGACGAACAGTTAATATTAGAGGAATCGAATCAGAGGACAACAATAACAGTCACATGGAGAAGAGGAATCGAATCAGAGGACGATAAGGAAAGTGACATGGAGAAGAGGAATCCTCTCAGAAGATACGAACTGTGACGTAGAGAATAGGAATCGAATTATCTCCCATATGACGAACTTCTTCTGGAGTGGGAATCGAATCATGCACATGTGCCTGTATTTTGGAAGAATAATCGATTATATCACAACCACGAACACACACACAGAAGACCCAATCGAATCAGACCCCAACAACGACAGTGACACACAGAAGAGGAATCGAACATACTTTCTCATCCATCCAGTGACAGGAATCAACAAACAGTGACATGGAGAAGAGGAATCGAATTGTGGTACAGACAGGACAATAGCCAGGGCGGTTGGCGTTTGAGTGACATGGAGAACAACGACGAGGAATCGAATTAGTGACATGGAGAAAGGAATCCAATCAGAACGATAACAAACAAAACAAACCAACAAACAAATCAAAAAAAACGAAACAAATAAACAAACAAATCAAACGAACAAACAAACGGACAAACAAACAAACAAACAACAAATAAAGTGACATGGAGAAATTAACATCGGAATTGACATGTAAAAGGCAAAACATTTAGAGGACGACGAACAGTGACGTGGAAAAGAGGAATCGAATCAGAGGACGACGAACAGAGTGACATGGAGAAGAGGAATCGAATCAGAGGACAACAAACAGTGACATGGAGAAGAGGAATCGAATCAGAGGACAACGACATGAACAGTGACATGGAGAAGAGGAATCGAATCAGAGGACGACGAACAGTGACATGGAGAAGAGGAATCGAATCAGAGGACGACAAACAGTGACATGGAGAAGAGGAATCGAATCATGAGGACAACAAACAGTGACATGGAGAAGAGGAATCGAATCAGAGGACAACAAATAGTGACATGGAGAAGAGGAATCGAATCAGAGGACAACAAACAGTGACATGGAGAAGAGGAATCGAATCAGAGGACAACGAACAGTGACATGGAAAGAGGAATCGAATCAGAGGACAGACGAACAGTGACATGGAGAAGAGGAATCGAATCAGAGGACAACGAACAGTGACATGGAGAAGAGGAATCGAATCATAGACGACGAACAGTGACATGGAGAAGAGGAATCAATCAGGACAACAACGAACAGTGACATGGAGAAGAGGAATCGAATCAGAGGACGACGAACAGTGACGTGGAGAAGAGGAATCAATTAGTGACATGGAGAAGAGGAATCCAATCAGAGGACGACGAACAGTGACATGGAAACAGTGAAGAGGAATCGAGGACGACGAACAGTGACATGGAGAAGAGGAATCGAATCAGAGGACGACGAACAGTGACATGGAGAAGAGGAATCGAATTAGAGGACAACAACGAACAGTGACATGGAGAAGAGAAATCGAATCAGAGGACAACGAACAATGACATGAAGAAGACGAATCCAATCAGAGGATGACGAACAGTGACATGGAGAAGAGGAATCGAATCAGAGGACATCAACGAACAGTGACGTGGAGAAGAGGAATCGAATAACAGAGGACAACAACGAACAGTGACATGGAGAAGAGGAATCGAATCAGAGGACAACGACGAACAGTGACGTGGAGAAGAGGAATCGAATCAGAGGACAACGACGAACAGTGACGTGGAGAAGAGGAATCGAATCAGAGGACAACAAACAGTGACATGGAGAAGAGGAATCAGAGGACGACAAACAGTGACATGGAGAAGAGGAATCAATCGAAGACAACTAACGGTGACGTGGAGAAGAGGAATCGAACCAGAGGACAACGAACAGTGAAATGGAGAAGAGGAATCGAATCACAGGACAATGACGAACAGTGACATGGAGAAGAGGAAACGAATCAGAGGACAACAACGAACAGTGACATGGAGAAGAAGAATCCAATCAGAGGACAACAACGAACAGTGACTTGGAGAAGAGGACTCCAATCAGAGGACAACAACGAACAGTGACATGGAGAAGAGGAATCCAATCAGAGAACAACGAACAGTGACATAGAGAAGAGAAATCTTATCAGAGGCCGACGAACAGTGACATGGAGAATAGGAATCGAACCAGAGGAGAACGAACAGTGACGTGGAGAAGAGGAATCGAATCAGAGGACAACGAACAGTGACATGCAGAAGAGGAATCGAACAAAAGGACAACGAACATTGACATGGAGAAGAGGGAATCGAATCAGAGGAAAACAACGAACAGTGACATGGAGAAGAGGAATCGAATCAGAGCAAAACAACGAACAGTGACATGGAGAAGAAGAATCCAATCAGAGGACAACAACGAACAGTGACATGGAGAG
>JAXRKP010001720.1:85000-90000 GCA_037039925.1 Doris montereyensis | reverse complement strand
GTAAATTCGAAAAAACACGTTAATAAAGGCTTCTCTATAGTAATGAAGACAACGGGGCAACAGCTCAACTTTGAGGCCGTTGAAGGTACATCACGAAATAACATGTTATGGACCCAAATAGTTTGCCCTTTGAATATTTCTCAAGGTGCAGATCAAGCTAGTTTCTCGTGTAAGAAATGTGACAATGGTACGATCGGGGTGCTTGGTGGAAAGTGTGGATCAAAGCGAAAGCTTCGCTTTGCTATTGGAGTCGGAAACAGTAATCCTATAACGCTTACCAAGTTAAACATGATTCCTGCTCTGGTGGCCTGTAACATGGAAAAGCGCGGTCACCAAGATCTTTTCGTCGCCAGCGATCAGAATGGAGTCCGTCTGCCGTTTCAGTTCTATCATCAAAGTTTGCGTACGATCCTGTACGTTTTCGAAGTCAACGTGGTGTGGCTTGCTTCGGCGGTTGACTTCGACGACAATGGTCCTTTTACCAGAAGCTAGACACGGCTAGCAAAGCCGTGATGAAACATATTGGTGCATACGGAGACAGAAGGAAACAAAAGTTGGCAAGAATGAAAGATCCCAACACCATTGACGTCATTGACGCCACCCCAGAACAGACACCGATAAAGATGCCGTCGCCACTGACCAGTCGGCAATCACGTTTGTTGCAATGCTTGAAGATATCATTGGCTGGGAAGCGATGTGGTACAGGGGCAAACCGGTTGACGAAGGATCCAGCACACCCAACACAACGACCTGTGTGTGTACGGAAGCTAGTTGGACGGCAGAGGTGTGTACACTGTCTTGCTCGGTCTCGCCGTGGTTCCAGGACGACTCTGTTGATGTCAACCATTTCCTGGCATCGGAATGCTTTGAGGACAATTTTTTATCCAGTTCTTCTGACACGAATGTCTACGTCGTTTGGATATCACTTACGTCGTGCCTGCTTTCCACGCTGGCTCTAGTTGCTTTCACAACGTACGTAGGGACAAGGACGTGAACATCGTTCGTAACGGCACGCAAGTTCTCGAAGCGAACGAAATTCTCTTTTTCGATTTTATCCACATGTTGATTAGAAGCACTCGATGATGATAATGATGATAATGATATAATGATATAATGATGATAATGATGATAATGATGATAACCCTACTGCAACGGACGTAAACTTGATCATGTCATCACGATAGGTTTTTAAAGGAGAAAAAGAATAAGGGCGGGGCAGGAGAGAGGAGAGGGGGGGGGGGAAGGGGTCATGAAAGATATTTAATAGATTGAAAGAGATATGCAATATTTACACTTTTAAGTTCGTTTGATGAAATAAGAAGGAACAAATTGTTAAAGTCATAATACTTTGAACATTGACGTTGTCGTGTAAATGACCGGTTTCTTGATTTTGTTGTGTGAAATAAATAGGTATTTTTAAAAGACTTTGTTCTCTGGCAGTTTTCATTTTAGATGTCGCAACTTTTGCTTAGATAGAAAATTCCAACCAATGTCCTTATACTCTGATGTCGCTTCTTTGATATCTTGAATACCGGTAGTTTTTGCTTGATCTTTTTTCAGCAGCTTATTTCCCTCAATTTTCCACAAATAATCATAAATTATTTGATTAATAATAATAAATCTTTATTGTCCTTTTCAGGCAATTCATGTTAGGTTCACATAAATCATTTTACACTTCACAATCCACCTAACAAAGCGAACTAAGGGTGATAATAATGACGATGGTAAAAACAAAAAAACAAAAACAAAAAAACAAAAACAAAAACAACAAAGATAGCAATGACAACAAAAAAGTTAATCATAATAATAGTGGTGAACATAGTAGTCGCAGAAGTAGTACTAGCATTCGTAATATTTCTAGTAGTTGCCAATATTATAATAGATGGTGAAATGAACAGGCAAAAATATCATGATAATATAAGTAAAAGTAGATACAGAAAATAATTACACAATTTGAGGATTTACATTTCCTCTCCTTCTCTCTCTCTCTCTCTCTCTCTCTCTCTCTCTCTCTCTCTCTCTCTCTCTCTCTCTCTCTCTCTCTCTCTCTCTCTCTCTCTCTCTCTCTCTCTCTCTCTCTCTCTCTCTCTCTCTCTCTCTCTCCATCTCTCTCCATCTCTCTCTCTCTCTCTCTCTCTCTCTCTCTCTCTCTCTCTCTCTCTCTCTCTCTCTCTCTCTCTCTCTCTCTCTCTCTCAACCAGCATTCCATCATCAACCAAGACAACCATGATAATGATATTATAATATTGTCAATGTTCTGCAGAGAGGCAACTTAGTAACAGCAATATATGTGCATTGTCTTATCAGATTTACTAGTCTATGTGTTAGATCAATAGGAAATATTTTGACTTATAATTTTACTTCATTTGCTTGTTTCGACATTACAGTGTTGATATATTTTATGCTGTAAGGGACAAATGTAGCTTTATGTCGGTTGGTTCTACACCGAGATTCTCTATATCTTCTGCCGGATGGAAGTAACATAAATTCACTGTTCAGAGGGTGTTTTAATTCATCAATAATTGAAAGGGGATTTTCTTTGTACAGTTTTTTTTATAGCACTGCTCCACGCTTTGCAATTTCTCATTGACTATATTTCTTGATTCTTTTACCAATCTTTGTAACTTATTTTTCTGCCTTACACCACATCCTCCATACCATACAGTAATGCCAACAGTTATGATACTCAACAATAACGATTGAAATATTTGTTTCATGGTAATTTTGCTTGTACCAAAGACTCGTAATTTTCTGAGAATGTACAACCGCTGTGAAGCTTTCTTAATGATATCATTTTGATCAAAGTAGTGAGCGTCCGATTCATTGTAATTCAGGAGACCCAAAATTGCTGTATCATCTGCATATTTGATAATCACACATTTTCATTATTTGGGACACAGTCGTTTGTATATAAAATGTACAGTAACGGTGAGCTGACACATCCTTGTGGGCAACCATTTGATAGAGTTCTAGTAGAAGAACAATTTAACCTCATTTTTACACACTGGGTCTTTCTAGAA
The DNA here is from genome assembly GCA_037039925.1 of Doris montereyensis. Lineage (NCBI taxonomy): Eukaryota > Metazoa > Mollusca > Gastropoda > Nudibranchia > Dorididae > Doris > Doris montereyensis. The sequence continues at coordinate 86,980 of JAXRKP010001720.1, read as the reverse complement.
GGAAGTTGTCGTACCAATCAATCAAATAACTAGGTAGGTTATAACGATGTAATTTGTTGAGCCGGATGTCCGTGCTCATTGCAGATGAAAAGTCGACGTATAAGACACGTGCATAGTTTGATGGTGACTTGTCAAGGTGTTTAGAGATAGTATCTGTCACGGTAAGAAGCGCATCCTCTACGCTGAGTTTCTGTTGGTAAGCAAACTGGTGCTTGTCTAATATGTCGTTGTCGTTTACGTGCTGTAGAATTTCGTTTTTTATTAGGGTTTCTAAACATTTCATTACGATGGATGTTAGGGCGACGGGGCGATAATGATTAAGTTGTTCAAGTTGATTCTTTTTTGGAACCGGGATTATAATTGATGTTTTCCATAGATTGGGCACTATTTGATAATCGAGAGAATTTTGAAATATTTAAGTGAAGGGCACAGCGAGCTGGTCACAACAGCATTTTAGGAGGTCCGATGTTATTTTATCTGGACCAGGTGCTTTGTTTTGTTTACACTTCTTAAAAATGTTGATGACGGATTCTACTTCTATATCTGGGGGAACTTTTCATTCGTCGGATGAATTTGGGATTGGACAACTGCAATTGGGGAATCGGAACGACAATAAAACTTGTTAAGATCATCAGGGTCAATATCGCTGTAGCTAGATATCTTATCTTTCTTTTCTCTCATTCCCCTCATCCTTCGAATCATGTTCCAAGATTGTAGGGCGTTTGATTGTTTGAGTTTCTTTTCCATCTTGTCTTTGTAAGCTATTTTTCTTCTTTAATTACTTATCTTATATTATTTTCTGCTAATCGTTACATGATTTTATCACCACTCATATGTGCAATTTTCTTTTGATTGATAGCACATTTAGCGCGTTTTGTGATCCAAGGCTTGTTATTTGGAAATATTCTTATTTGTTTACTTTCGAAACACAGGTCGCGACAGAAATGAATATAGTGTGTAATGACCTCCACCCATTCATCGATTGATGTGTCGTCAGTCATGAAAATATCCCACGTTGTGCTGTCAAAACAGCCTTGAATTAACATAATTTACCACATTAAGAAGCGTAATTATTTCGGTTGGTAGACCGTTTTCTCTTCATGGCGAGTCGGTGGGTGCCGATGCAGAGGTCGCGGGTTCAATCCCAATTGTGGAGGGGGAAGGGAAGGGAATTAATCTGTTAAATCCTTGCATTTGTCTTGTCTTTGTTCCTATTGGGCTTTAATGTTATTTTTTTGTCTTTTTTTTCTTTTGTTTAGCTCTCTTCTTGTTGTTTTTTTTGTCTTTTTTGTTTTTTTGTTTTTTCGATTTTTGTTTTTTTTTTTTTTTTGGGCGGGGGAGGGGAGGGGCGGGTGCATTGCCATTAATTTATTATGTTGATACTCATATATAAGCCTTTCCGGCGTCAATTATTTCTGCTAATGTTATGATTCTTATTTTCAAACCTGTTGATTGAGTATGTTGTCTCATCATTAATAACAGCAGTGCTAGTGATTGCTACCAACTAACTTGTTTAGTCCGCAGCAAACTGTTATTCTTACTTACTTAGCATTAGATTTCAAGCACATGTTCAAATGATTCTCTTTGCTGCAAGACATGTGATGATTGTGGCTTTATAGTTATTATAGACTATTTCCTGTCTCCCCCAGAACGAGTCAAGCCTATTTTTAAAATTTATTTAGGGGCTTGGCGCATACTACTTTATCTGATAAACCGTTCCAAAGCTATGCCACTTTCACACTAAATCTGTATTTCTGAAGATATAATCTCACCTCTTGATGGAGCAATTTGTTTCTGTTTCCTCTAACTCCTTTTCTTACAGAAATATCGTAATATCATATTATCACCCCGAACTCCCCCCCCCCCCTTTTCCCTTCAATTAAGTATTGGCAATTTGAGTTTCCGGCCCCTTTCATCATACACTAAATCCTCGTGACTAAGATCGTTATGCTTGTCTGAAGAGTTGACATGACATACTGT
>JAXRKP010001720.1:70000-80000 GCA_037039925.1 Doris montereyensis | reverse complement strand
TTTGAGCAGTTTTGCCATTCAAATAGAGCACCAACCCGAACGCAGAAAATCGTCGACGGCTTTTGAGGCGGGTCGTCTTTTCTTGGTGTGAGAGATAAAATTTGGTCATTTGGAATCATGACGTAGGTAGAGTCAGACGTGGAGGAGATCATAGTACTGTATGTGTACGCAAAACAACGGAGGAAGAGAAAGAGGAAGAGGCGTGTCAGTGCACGCAATTTTACAGGGAAGAAGTGAATTTGGAGAGTACCACCACCTCGTACAAGAACTACATTTTTCATCCTGCAAAATTCCATCAATACTTTCGAATGACTGAGGAGCAATTTGATTACATTTTGCAATTAATTGGAGACGACATTTGCAAACAGGATACTAATTAGAAGAAGGCCATCACCCCAAGAGAACGACTGACGCTAGTGCCTAGCTTTTTTCTTGGAACGGTCAGGCGTACATGTTTCTATTTGTGGAAATGATGCAAGAAAAGTACATGCTGATTGGTTGATAGCAAAAAAGCTGCGCGACCTTCTGAGAAAATTTGCTCTGGGGACAATCAAGGCGGTCGTTCGCGCGAACCGCGTTCGCAATTGTTCGCAAAATATTCTCTATTTGAACCGTTCCTCTACAAATGACTCCAGGACTGAAAATGACTCGTTCGCACTCTATTTGAACTGTTCCTCTACAAATGACTAAAATATTCCAGGACGAAAAACTCCGCGTTCGCACTCTATTTGAACTGTTCCTCTACAAATGACTAAAAAAATGACTCCGCGTTCGCGTTCTTCCTGTTCCTCTACAAATGACTCCGCGTTTTTCACCACTGTTCCTCTAAAAACCGCGTTCGCACTCTATTTGAACTGTTCCTCTACAAATGACTAAAATATTCCTCTAGGACGAAAAACCGCGTTCGCACTCTATTTGAACTGTTCCTCTACAAATTTGAACTGTTCCTCTACAAATGACTAAAATATTCCAGGACTATTTGAACTGTTCCTCTAAAATGACTCCGCCGCACTCTATTTGAACTGTTCCTCTACAAATGACTTTCCACTCTGGAACTGTTTTCTCTACAAACTGCGTTTTCTATTTGAACTGTTCCTCTACAAATGACTCCGCGTTCGCTCCTATTTGAACTGTTCTTCTAAAATATTCCACAAATGACTCCGCGTTGCCGCACTTTTCTCTATTTGAACTGTTCCTCTACAAATGACTCCGCGTACGAAAAACCGCGTTCGCACTCTATTTGAACTGTTCCTCTACAAATGACTACAAATTTGAACTAAAATACTTCAGGAACTGTTCCTCTACAAATGACTCCGCGTTTTGCTCTCGTGTTCACGTTCGAACTGTTCCTCTACAAATGAAAATTTGAACTGTTCCTCTACAAATGACTCCGCGTTCGTTCGCACTCTATTTGAACTGTTCCTCTACAAATGACTCCGCGTTCGAATTCGCTCTCTATTTGAACTGTTCCTCTACAAATGACTCCCGCGTTCGCGTTCGCACTCTAAACAAAATGACCTCAGGTTGCAATTCACCTCAACTGTTTCCTTAAATATCAACGTAAAATAACAAACAATTCTTCATTAAAGTGTGCACATCACGGATAATGTTTAAAAACAAAAACCCTACAGAGTTTGAAAAGTGTTCATTGTCTTCTTCGTGACACCTCGACGGTATCAATATAACCGTATAAGAACAATGAACAACTAATTGCTTTATTAAATGCTTCATTTAGTGTCAACAAATTTATTACTTATCACCTAAAGACTAAAAAAAGCAGACTTGTTTGAATCAGAAGAAGACAATGATGTAGATGAGAAAAATAATATGATTTTGTCGCCTGTTTAAAAAGGAAAGTATGAATGTGCTTCTAAGAATGGCATGGAAGACAAATTAGGGCTGTAAACCAATTATAATTAGAAGCGTTACGATCACTTTATTTTGTTTGCAAAGGCTGGGAAGAAAACGTTTTGTTTATGTTTCAAGCAATTTGTTTTCCCTTAAGATATTCATATTGCGTCACGAGCTTTTTAAAAACTGCGCAAGTTTTGAACTTGGTGATAACACGATATAGCATGACACAGTTATCTACAACAGAAACTAGAGACGTTGCTCATATGAAGTTAAATTGGTGACAGGTACCAGCCTATGCATGTGAAGTTAAATTCGTGACAGGTACCAACCTATGCATACGAAGTTAAATTGGTGACAGGTACCAACCTATGCATACGAAGTTAAATTGGTGACAGGTACTAACCTATGTATATGAAGTTAACTTGGTGACAGGTACCAACCTATGAATGGTACCAACCTATGTATATGAAGTTAACTTGGTGACAGGTACCAACCTATGCATGGTACCAACCTATGTATATGAAGTTAACTTGGCGACAGGTACCAACCTATGCATGGTACCAACCTATGCATGGTACCAACCTATGTATATGAAGTTAACTTGGCGACATGTACCAACCTATGCATGGTACAACCTATGTATATGAAGTTAACTTGGCGACAGGTACCAACCTATGCATGGTACCAACCTATGTATATGAAGTTAACTTGGCGACAGGTACCAACCTATGCATGGTACCAACCTATGTATATGAAGTTAACTTGGCGACAGGTACCAACCTATGCATAGTACCAACCTATGCATATGAAGTTAAAATTGGTGACAGGTACCAACCTATGCATATGAAGTTAAATTGGTGAAGGTACCAACCTATGAAGAAGTTAAATTGGTGACACCAACCTATGAGGTACCAACCTATGCATATGAAGTTAAATTGGTGACAGGTACCAACCTATGCATATGAAGCTAAATTGTTGACAGGTACCAACCTATGCATACGAAGATAAATTGGTGACAGGTACCAACCTATGAATGTGAAGCATCTGATTGTGTCTCTGCTTGTGAAGTATTGCTGTGAATGTGAAGTATTGCTGTTGTGTATTGCTGTGTGTGAAGTATTGCTGTGTGTGAAGTATTGCTGTGTGTGAAGTATTGCTGTGTGTGAAGTATTGCTGTGTGTGAAGTATTGCTGTGTGTGAAGTATTGCTGTGTGAAGTATTGCTGTGTGTGAAGTATTGCTGTGTGTGAAGTATTGCTGTGTGTGAAGTATTGCTGTGTGGTGAACTAGACAGGAAAGTAAAGTACCGCTACGGACCCTGGAGCCGGAGCTTATCTCGGTTTCAATAGCGTGAAGCGGAACATATGACAAAATAGTCACATTCTGGATAGGACGCCAGTCTAACGCATGACTATTATTCCCAAGAGTGCTTACACCCTTTTGCACCTGGGCAGAGTAGGAAAATGCATGTCAGCCTTTCCCGAGGAACACAACATCGGACCTAGCTTTGCTAGGATTTAAACCAGGACCTCATCATCCCCAGTCTGTGAGCCTTACCGATCGGTAACCAACGCCGCATGATCTTGCGTGATGAAAAACAACTCGATTATATGGCACAATGGCCTCTGTGGTCCAGAGGCAAGGTATCGGCCTCCCAACTAATAGGTTGTTGGTTCAAACTCCGACGGGTTGATAAATCTTGTCGAGCTTTTTTTTTGGGAGTAAGGTCAACTCCCCCAACCCCTGGTCCAAAATAGGTGGATCGATACCTAGTCCCATCAGAGAAATATGATAAAAAGGGGGGTCCGTGTACAGATCATAACACAGCGCATGTTAAAGATTTCTTGGCTGTTTACAGGGCAGTCCAGGTAAACTTTGGAAAAATCCAGCCGACCCCACCCCTCACCTTAATTGTGGATCCCCCTCCCCGATCACCTTAATTGTGGATGTGAGGTAACTCAAATCGAATCAAATCAAATCGAATCAAATCGAATCAAATCAAATCAAATCGAATCAAATCAAATCGAATCAAATCAAATCAAATCAAATCAAATCGAATCAAATCAAATCAAATCAAATCAAATCGAATCAAATCAAATTGAATCGAATCCGAATCAAATCAAATCAAATCAAATCAAATCAAATCAAATCCAAATCAAATCGAATCAAATCAAATCAAATCGAATCAAATCAAATCAAATCAAATCAAATCGAATCAAATCAAATCAAATCGAATCAAATCAAAATCAAATCAAATCAAATCAAATCAAATCAATTCAACAATGTGACAAAATGGGGCAAACAGCACTGTGCGTGTGGTCGCCCATATTTACCAGGGTAAGCGGTCATACACCGATCTGGTCATAAAGCTGATCCTTGATGGCGCCATACCAAATAGTTGTTGTTGAGCAAATTAGTGGGATCAAAACCCAGACCACGACAAAAAAACCAAAAACCCCAAAAGAAACAAAAAACTGAACAAAAAAGACAGAGGAGCACCTAGGACTCATGACCTAGGTGTGACCCGACCCCTTTAGAGTGTAAGGAAGTTAAGGGCCGAAACTCTTGATCGACGGAGGTTCTCTCTCTTAGCTCCCATTGAGTTTCCGTCTACTCCAGACATTCAAAGCCTCCACTATTGAGTCGTGTGTGGATGTGTGTCTGTGTGTGTGTGTGTGTGTGTGTGTAGTGTAAGGGTAGGGGATTGGGGGTGGGGAGGCAGGGGGACTCGGTAGAGAGAAGGGGAGGGAGGGGGAGGGGAGGGGGAGGGGGGAGGGGACTACTCTTCGGACCCAAAAGCATTACTGTTTGACATGTATCGGTGAAAACCAGGCTTTGTGGTTTATTTGTGGAGGAATGAGGACTTCTCCGATGAGCGCTTGCGAGGTGATGGCTGAAGTGGAACTGCTAACGGCGTGGAGTGACTATGCGATACTTACCACTCATGCAAAGTTCCGCCGATATCAACGAGGGCGGGGGTGGGAGTGGGGGGAGCTTGGGGTTGGGGTGGATTAAGTAAAGTAAAGTAAAGTAAGTTCCTTCATGACCCTTAAGGCCTATAGAGCTGGAGCTTATTCCGGTTTCTACAACGTGAAGCGGAACAGGTGACGATAATCACCTCCTGGTCAGGACGGTAGTCTGACGTAGGTACTCCATGGCAGTGCGTGTACCCATTTACACCTTGGTATAGTTGGGAAAACGCGTGTTACGGGTATTCCCCAAGGAACACAATGTCGGAACTGACTTTGCTAGGAGTTCGACTCGAGACCTCATCATCCCCACTCCGGCAGTCTAACTGCTCGGCCCCCGACGCCACAGGGGTAGGGATGGGATTGGCGCCGAGAAATGGTAAAAGGGGTGGAAGGACTCAAACCATATGAAAAGATGGACGTGATTCATGCGTGAAGCAGAAAAGCTAGAAATGGTAGAAGGGATTCAAACCATATGAAAAGATGGATCATCGTGAGAATGGAAAAGCTAGAGATGGTAGAAGGGTGAAGGGACTCAGGAAGGGTGAAGGACTCAGACCATTTGAAAGATGGACGTGATTCATGCGTGAATGGTGGAAAAGCCATAGAAATGGACGTAGAAAAACTAGAAATGGTGAAGGACTCTGACCATATGAAAATGACGTGGAAAAACTAGAAATGGTGGTGAAGGGACTCTGACCATATGAAAAGAAAAAAAAACTAGAAATGGTAGAAGGGTGAAGGGACTCAGACCATTTGAAAAGATAGACGTGATTCATGCGTCCGACGTTTGTGTTTCTTTGGGAAAGACGCTAAACACACATTTTCTCCTCTCTACCCAGCTGCAGATGCACTAGCATGGGAATTAAGACCTGTGTCAAACTGGCGTCATGGCCAGGTGGTGATTATCATCACCTGTTCCACTTCACGCTATTGAAACTGTGATAAGCTCCGGCTCTATAGGTTGTAACGGGCTTGAAGGAACTTCTTCTTTTAATTTCATTTTCACTGATTCAACAACGGTTTCTTAAGTCCTCCCGTAGGTTGCACTCGCGTATCCCAGGATTCCACAAAGCTTATGAAAACAATGATATCACTTGTTCCACCCTTAATTTATCTGGAAATGTACTTGTTCTAATAGACTTGTTTATGACGTTGTATATATGTTCATTCAATATTGGGGCACTGGCTTTAAAGGTTTGGCAGATATTGTGTCCTCGCCAGTCGACTTTCTGACATTTAAATTATTGATAATTTTGACAATTGTTTCAGGGTTAGTTTCTTTGAATTCAAAGTATGGCACTTTTGGTGTGTTTTTCTTTTATGGCCTTAATGCTAGTGTGTAATTTTGAATCTAGTTATATGCTGTTATCAATGTCTTTCGCAACGTTGACAAAGAAATTGTTGAAAGTTTTGCACACTTCTTGTGTATTATTTACAACTTTGTCATCCTTTCTCAGAATTATTTTTGCTCATTCGACTAGATGTTTTGAATATCTCGAAGGGATTATCATCAACAATATAATATAATATCATCTAATTCCAATCTGTGCTCATCTTCCAACCAGAAACAGTGAAATAACATTGTCATTCTTTGCTGAATTTGAATTGTTTTTACACCAAATAAATTCTTTAAAAAGAAAATGTATTATGATAAGCGATTTCAATTTTCACATTGACGATGACAAACGCTTTAATTCACAAAGAGCGTTTGCAACTTTTGGATGCACTCCCTCGAATTAGTTCAACACTTGAACAGCCCTTCTCACAGCGTCAGACTCACCTAAATGTGGTGATTAGTGACCATGGTTTGACCTTTTATTTCCCAATTGAGTAAACATCTACGCTTTGAAATATATCATTATCGCATAGTAAAATGTTTTTAAACTCCTGCAAAAAATTGATTTACCTTTGATTTTTCGTTTAATACATGTGAGATTAAATTAATATCGAAGATCTTCACTCCATCTCTCAGTGTGACCTTTTAAATAGAATTAAGGCAACAAATCTATTTTGCACCAGTCGAAATCTACAACTCCAAACTCTCCAGCATTTTTGACTACTATTTTTTCTCCACAACAAAGATAGTATATATGAGACCAAATACCCCAATGGTATACATGAGAACATCAGACGGATAAAAAAGCAAAACTCAGGATTCTCAAAAAAAAGTTAAGATGGCAGACTACAGAACTTGAAACATAAGCAGATATACATGAATTTGCTGATGGAAAGGAATCAATCGATCAACAAACTGAGATCCAGAACTCATAACAAATAAGATAAAACCATCATAATATGTATAACTCCATCACCAAGATGATTAGCAATGTGTTCCCACTCAAAGATTCGCTCAAAACTTTGCAAATGTCTTCAACAAAATATCGAACGTCAGTGATGTTGTGACAATAAAATCAATTTTCAGCAGTTTACCAACAGCCTTTGACATTGTTGAGCTGGTTGCAAAGACATAGATTCTAGATATCATAAAATCGTGCCCAAACAAAACTTGTTCCCACTGAACCCATTACCAACTTGGTTGATAAAGAAAAAATGCTAATGTATTGCTGAGATTGTAACTTGTGTTCTAGCATGTCAAATGTCGCTGTTCCCGACGAATTCAAGTAAGTGTTGTTACCTCTCAATAGATAAAAAACAAGCCTTGATCAAAACTTTAAAAAAGATTATAGGCCTGTTTCCCTGAATCTGTTTTCTTGTTTAAACTTTTGGAAAAGTTATATAAAAAGTACCTTCTCCTCTTTCAAAACCAATCTCTTCTCCAAATTTCAGTCCGCATATCCACATGGTCATAGTACTGAAAATGCACTCATCCTGTGTCTACAATGAATTTGTCAATTATGTAAATGACAAAAATACAGTTATTTGATTTTGCTCGATATGAGTGCCACTTTCCTTACTTGTTTTCATATCTTGATAAACCGTTTGAGAAATATTTTCAATTTTTCATGACAATGACAATGTTCTTCATTGGTTTAAACGTTACTTAACCAATATAACACATACTATTATGTTGAATAATCAACACGGATCTGATTTTTTTCTTTTAAATTTGGTATTCCTAAGGTTCAGTCCTCGATCCTCTTCTGTATCTCTTCATGTACATCCTTTGATTACAGTAATAGAATCTTCTAGGTTTTCAAGTCATATGGATGCAGATGACACACGAATATACTTTTCCATTACGTCCAAAAGTAAAGACGAAACATTAAATACAATTCAAGCCTGCATGAAAAGAGGTCACAGTGGAGGACAACTAATATTAAAAGCTTAATGAGAAGTTAAAAACAGAAAATCTTAATGTTTAAAAAAAATAATTCCAGGTTAACTTTTGATAGTAATTTTGTTATTAATATCGCTGGAACTGACGTTGACAATTCCTTCAAAAACCGTTAGAAATCCAGGTGCTATTCTTGATAACGATTTGTCAATGAATTGCATGTTTCAAATGTTGTTTGATCTTGTAATTTTTATCTAAATAATATTGATCAAGATATAACAAAAATATTGATGTCCACCAGGCTAGACTGTTAATTATAATGCTCTCCTCATTAGTTGTCCAAGAAATACATAATTGATAGGCTGCAAAGAATTCAGAATAGGGTTGTCAGAATAACAACATTAATGAAGTCATCTGATCATCTCTCACCTGTTCTAAAAATCTTTACTGGTTTGCCACTTAATTAGGTTTCGCATTCAATTAAAATGTATGTGTTATGTATACAAGTCCTAAACGACATGTCTCCCCTGCATATCAAAAAGATTATTAACTCCCTATACGCCAACCGGTACTTCAAGGTCATCCGAGGCCATGCTTTTCTAAAATCAAAGAGGGTTTTTTCCTTCTAATTTTAACTGTAGGTCATTTTCAACTGTGCTCTCTCTCTCTGGATGAAAAAACCACCGGCGGACGGAGCTAGCTACGATCGACACAGCCAAATGACCCCTGCCGCGAGGCAATAAGAATATATCTAGGTGGTTAGCGAGCTGGAAGCAGCTGCAGCAGGGCGGGCCATTCACGATTTCATGGCGTGTCCAGTGAAGGATGGCGCGTGGAGATCCTTAGTCTCTGAGGAACAAGGCAGCAATGTTCAAAGCCCAAATGCATGAAGATCTGTGAAAATCCATTACACCATCACTCTAGACTACGAGATCTGTGCGCGGCATGCATTAACTTTCGGAGAGTCAATCAGCGGGGCTCTCTGCTAACTTTACTAGGGAAAGAGTCTCCGTCTACTAACTCGTTACCCCATCTACTAACTCGTTACCCCATCTTCTAACTCGTTACCCCATCTACTAACTCGTTACCCCATCTTCTAACTCGTTACCCCATCTATTAACTCGTTACCCCATCTACTAACTCGTTACCCATCTACTAACTCGTTACCCCAGCTACTAACTCGTTACTGTCTAATAACTCGTGAGTCCAACACAGAACTACAGACTGTCGTCTGTCTGTCATTGTCTGTAGGTGGTACCGCGATAAAATACTGTCATAATATCATACTTTCAGACAACTGATATAAATCATAAAACACGATGTAGTACAATGTATAATGTAATAACATTGGCTCTCAGTATACTTACGTTAATGTTTAGAGACAAAATCTGTTCGATAATTCTTCACCTTCGTCAAACTTTTGAACAGTGTGTGTGTGTGTCTGTCTGTCTGTCTGTCTGTGTCTGTGTCTGTCTCTGAGAGAGTCTCTCTCTCTCTCTCTCTCTCTCTCTCTCTCTCTCTCTCAGACAGACAGACAGACAGACAGACAGACAGACAGACAGACAGAGACAGAGAGAGAGAGAGAGAGAGATCTATCTAGAGATCTATCTATCTCTCTCTCAGATGTCTCTTTTTCTGTCTCCCTGTCTCTCCGTCTCTCTGCCTCTCAGTCTCTCTGTTTCAGACTGTCTTTTCTCAGTCTCTGTCTAGACAGACAGACAGACAGACAGAGACAGAGTCAGAGACATAGAGAGACTGTCTGTCAGAGAGAGAGAGAGAGAGTCTGTCTGTCTGAGAGAGAGAGAGAGAGAGAGAGAGAGAGAGAGAGAGAGAGAGAGACAGACAGACAGACACAGACAGACAGACAGACAGACAGACAGACAGATAGAGAGACAGACAGAGAGAGAGATACAGACAGACAGACAGACAGACAGACAGAC
>JAXRKP010001720.1:45000-60000 GCA_037039925.1 Doris montereyensis | reverse complement strand
TTCTCGCCCGCTCTATGAGTACGTCTGTTCTGTAGTCCTCTCCCTATTATTACTCCTGCCAGGAGTCCTGGATTAGCACTGCTGACCGGCATATATGCACGACTGGAAAATACGCTGCGGCGGTGTTAATGCGGGAGTACTAACAAATAAGTTCAAAGTGATTATTCCCAACCGTGTTGTGAAATAAATTTTTCTTATTTCCAACTGGATGTTGGTAATACTAAATCTAGATCTTCATTTTGTTAGTTTCAACCGATATTTGTCGGCCATTATCTCATGGGAGTTTCATTTATAAAGGGTAAAGAGAAGGAAACAGATCGATGGTGTCAGGCACAAACCGACAAACTGTTTCCCGCATGGTTTCCTGTTAGTAATTGCTGGTTCAGTATGTTGATGTTCATAGCAATGGATTATATCACTTATTGAATTGAAAAGTATGTTACATTTTCTTTTCTTGTTTGTAACAATATGTATAAATGCGATAATAAATGTTGCCTGATCATTATGCACTATAACTTTTCATTTTGCACACTGTCACAGTTCCACACAATGAGTCAGAAAGAATATATGCTTTATTTGATATATATAAGATATATATAATATGTAAAAGAAAAATTAAATTATTTTTCATTTCTTTATTTTCATTCCAGACGTGTCTTTCAGTTTCAGCTGACTTTAGTGTAGAACACAATGTCAAACACAGATGCAGAGAATGAAGTATTGGTGAGACTGTTTGTATAATTATAGTTGTTCTTTTGTAATGATGGACAACAAGGCGTCTTTAAAAAAAAGATTTAATCTTAGTTTGTCTAATTGAATAAATTTTTATTAAAATTTAAAATTGAATTAGGACCTCTGATTTTGTACAGTGCAAAGTGAGATTCATGTCTTACAATAACTCAAATGGACCTGCAGTGGAGTAAAATTAAGACTGAAATATGACTGGAAATAGCAATTTCATTCATCAAAGAAGATTGATTGAACCACACACCCCCACCCCCACGTTTCCTCTTCTTTAATCATAATAAGTTCACCCTATGGGTAAAGTAAAGTGTTGCAAAAATTCTTCCAATGTGACCCTGCGTTTTATAGCAGGCAACTGAATGGCCCCTTTCAGATTGAAGTTCCTTTCCAATGTGACCCTGCGTGTTATTGAGTAGTCGACTGAATGGCCCTTTTAGATTGGAAGTTCCTTTCCAATGTGACCCTGTGTGTTATAACAGGCGACTGAATGGCACTTTCAGATTGAAGTTTCTTTCCAATGTGACCCTGTGTGTTGTAACAGGCAGAGTGAATGGCCTTTCAGACTGAATTCCTTTCCAATGGACCTTTGTGTTGTAACAGGTGACTGAATGGCCCTTTCAGATTTTTCTTTCCAATGTGACCCTGCGTGTCGTAACAGGTGACTGAATGGCCCTTTTAGATTGAAGTTCCTTTCCAATGTGACCCTTTGTGTTGTAACAGGTGACTGAATGGCCCTTTCAGATTGAAGTTTCTTTCCAATGTGACCCTGTGTGTTGTAACAGGTGACTGAATGGCACTTTCAGATTGAAGTTCCTTTCCAATGTGACCCTGTGTGTTGTAACAGGTGACTGAATGGCCCTTTCAGATTGAAGTTTCTTTGCAATGTGACCCTGTGTGTTGTAACAGGTGACTGAACACTTTCAGATTGAAGAAGTTTCTTTCCAATGACCCTTTGAACAGGCGACTGAATGCCCTTTCCGATTGAAGTTTCTTTCCAATGTGCCCCTGTGTGTTGTAACAGGTGACTGAATGGTCCTTTTAGATTGAAGTTTCTTTCCAATGTGACCCTGTGTGTTGTAACAGGCGACTGAATGGCTCTTTTAGATTGAAGTTTCATTCCATTGTGACCCTGTGTGTTGTAACAGGCGACTGAATGGCACTTTCAGATTGAAGTTTCATTCCATTGTGACCCTGTGTGTTGTAACAGGCGACTGAATGGCCCTTTCAGATTGAAGTTTCTTTCAATGTGACCCTGTGTGTTGTAACAGGCGACTGAATGGCCCGTTTGGATTGAAGTTCCCAAAAGAGTCACCTGCCCGTCCAGATTGGGGATTGGATGTAAAGTTGTCCACCTTACTTTGTATAAAATCCTATCGGTTACAGAAACACAAGCAGACAAAGATCCTTTAAATCCCTTCGGAGATGCAAGAGCTTGTTTTAGGTCGAATGATGAACAGTGTACAAATCCGAAAAAGACCCTTCTGACCAAACTCCTCCTCCATCAAACAAAATATCTCCGAATCGAATTGCGTCATGTAACATTTGCACCGTGTTTCAAGTAGGAAATATTGCGCCTAGGTAAAGACAGACAACAGTATAGCAAGACAGTCACTTCAGTGGAATACACAAGAGCAACATCGAGAGGGAGTGTTGAAAATGACTTGAAGAGAAGAAAACACCTATAAGCGACTGTTTCATTTCATGAAAATGTAGATTCATTGTGGAGGAATTTTTAATTTAACCAGCGTTAGTTGAATCTTGATTTTCAAGAGATTAATTTATTGATTTGACTTTTTATTTGTTCAGTGGAAAAGGTTTGCGAAGAGTTTGACCTTAAACTTTGCATGGTTGTTGTTGTCTTCTTCGGTGGGGTAGTAATCATTGTGGTTTATCCTCCTTACTGTAAAAGTGACTTATGTAAAGTAGAACGAGCATACGTGTCAGATTAAGACTTGTTGTTATCTCAAACAAATGATTCTTTGAGTCGACTTATTAGAAGCTTCTATTTAAATCAGGATTTATCAAGGTTATCAAGACCATTGACTGAACACCCAGACCTTACTGTGTTCCCGAGTTAAAGCGTTTTCAAATTGAAAGATAGAAACGGCAATTTAATTGTCTTTGCTGCATTATATTTGTTTATTAATATTGCAATATTTTTGGCCTGGTTTGTCTTTTTCAGCAAAAAGAACTGAAATGGCTTCTTTCGGAAGAAGTCCACCCGGTAATGCAAGATATAAGAACAACACTGCAGGTAAGTGAATTTGTTTCTTTTGGGTTTTAATTAATGTAGTAAGTGACCATGGCTTCATTGAAAGGAACACTGTTTGATTTTGTTACCCACATCCGCAGCTAAGGTAATCTGATGGGGTTTCAATAGGATTTTAAATTTTGCTCAGACTGCCCTGTAAACAGCCAAGGGATCTTTAACGTGTACATAGTCGTGTGATCTGTTCATGGGACCTCTTTTCCATTGTCCGTCTCCTGATGGGTCTAGGTGTTGATCCACCTACCTGGATCACAGGGGGCAGATTTTACTCGAAAAACAATATCAAAAAAATTTCCAACCATTGTTGGGTCTTGAACCCACAACCTATTGGTTGGGAGGCTGACACCTTGCTTCTGGACTACTGAGTCCCCAAGGACCACTGTTAACTCAACATTTCATTGCTTCCTTTATTTCCCCATTATGTCTGTGTATGCCTGGCTGCCTGATGGATCCCTTCCTCTTTGGCTCTTTGATTAATTAATTTAACGTCTGCTTGTAGGAAACAATTTCAAACGTTGCTGTGGTCATCAGTGAGCTATTCATTGGTGTCAATTTCACATTCTTTTATTTTTTCCTTTGTTATTTCTTTCTTCTTCTTTTTTTTTTTTTATCTCTCTCAGGTTATTTTACAAAAAGCGTGGGAAGGAGGGTTGGGTGGTGGGTGTATTTTTAGGTATTAGGTATCTGCTTGTTGTCCTTTGTTTGTTTGATTGGATTATGTATTTGTTTTTACATTAATTTTTTTTTATTAAAGAGGATGTTCAATCTCATAAAATTTTCATCTGTTAACCAGCTCATAAAGAAAAACAAACCTGTTTTAAATCTAGATTTTAATTGTGCTCATGATGACACCAGTTCAGATTTATAATTTGCTGTTCTTTGGCTTGTTCCTCTAGGAGTGCTATGATTGTCTTCCATTTCTGGGGACTCTTGGTGAGTCACATTTCACTGTTTATTTTTATGTTTAAATCCAAGAAATATTGTCACGAGCATTATTAACTCACTCACTGCTGGGCATTTTCAGTTCAGACGACTGAGAAATGCCAGGTACTTTGGTACATAATTTAAGAAATCACTATGGATACTACTTTAGGTAGATACGTGATTCAAAAAGCTTCCTCTTCAGGAAAGAAGATATTTCAGATGATTGTTTATTTATTCTGGTGGGGAGGAGGGTGGGGTAAAACCTCCCCCCCCAATATACTGATATAAAACATGGGAAGAATGAAAACACTAGATGTTGATAGACCTACTAGAAATATAATGGAGAATATGTTTCACCTGTCGGGCATGACCTTGTGATTGACGGCACCTTGCGTCTGGACCACCGATTTTACCTTTCTCAAGTGAATGTCACGCCATCTTCAATAAATAAACTGGTTTCAGTTGTCGATTTAGAATCGGGCACATATCTAGCGTTTTGGCTTCTTTTTAGATCATCCAGCGACATAAAGATGATGAGAATCTGGTGATTCAAAATCTTCTTTTTAGATCATCCAGCGACATAAAGATGAGAATCTGGTGATTCAAAATCTTCTTTTAGATCATCCAGCGACATAAAGATGAGTATCTGGTGATTCAAAATCTTCTTTTAGATCATCCAGTGACATAAAGATGAGAATCTGGTGATTCAAAATCTTCTTTTTAGATCATCCAGTGACATAAAGATGAGAATCTGGTGATTCAAAATCTTCTTTTTAGATCATCCAGCGACATAAAGATGAGAATCTGGTGATTCAAAATCTTCTTTTTAGATCATCCAGCGACATAAAGATGAGAATCTGGTGATTCTCTTCTTTTTAGATCATCCAGTGACATAAAGATCAAAATCTTCTTTTAGATCATCCAGTGACAAAATCTTTCTTTTTAGAAGACATAAAGATGAGAATCTGGTGAGAAAATCTTCTTTTTAGATCATCCAGCGACATAAAGATGAGAATCTGATGATTCAAAATCTTCTTTTAGATCATCCAGTGACATAAAGATGAGAATCTGGTGATTCAAAATCTTCTTTTTAGATCATCCAGTGACATAAAGATGAGAATCTGGTGATTCAAAATCTTCTTTTCAGATCATCCAGTGACATAAAGATGAGAATCTGGTGATTCAAAATCTTCTTTTAGATCATCCAGTGACATAAAGATGACGGTAATAGAAAAATTAGGAATAATCGGTGATAGAAAAATTAGGAATGTTAATAACGACGGATTTTGGCAGTGGGCGGACTAGTGATGGCACCCAAAACATATTGGTAATGGCCGAAGCTATCTGTAACTTGTTGTTTTCACTTTGAATGACTCCATTTTGGTCATATTTTTATCCTAGTCGATGTCATTTTTGTCAAATCATCCGCTCAGAATAGAATTGTCCCAACTACAAATGGCCTCCTCTATAAAGTTTTAATCTGTGGAAAGAGACTCTGAAGTTAGGAGAAGAGGCGAGTGAACTTTGTGACAAACGTAGACCCGAGGAGTTACAATTTTTTTGTGAGACAGGGCAATGTAGGATGTTGAATCTGTGAAATGATAAGAACTCCAAATATAGTCAAATGCAAAGGTGAAAAAGTGAAAGTAATGTTCTTTCAAGGTCATTGTGGCCCATACGGCTGAAGCGTATCCTGGTTTATATAACATTAAGCAGAACTGGTGATAGTAATCACTTCCTGGACAGGACGCTAGTCTGATGGAGATTTTTACCCCCAGGCTATTGCCTGTACTCACTTGCACCTGGGTTGAGTGAGGGGAAAAAAACGTGTCAAGTGTCTTTCCCAAGGAAAACAACACCGGGTCTAGCTTTGCCAGGATTCAAACCCAGGACGTCATTATCACAAGGCCGGCAGCCTTACCCCCTCTGCCATCGACACCACCCAAATACAGAGGTAGGAACATATAATTCTGAGGTGATGAAATATCACATATCTCTCACTCTCGTTCTCACTCCCTTTCTTTCTCTCTCTTTCACTCCCTCTCACTCTCTTTCTCTCACTTCCTTGTACACACTCTGTCTCTTTCTCTCTCTCTCTCTCGCTCTCATTCCATCTCACTCCCTCTCTTTCTCACTTGCCCCTCTCTCTCTCTCTCTCTCTCTCTCTCTCTCTCTCTCTCTCTCTCTCTCTCTCTCTGTCTCTCTCTCTCATCCATCTCTCTCTCCATCTCACTGTCTGTCTGTCTGTCTGTCTCTCCCTCTCTCTCTCTCTCTCTCTCTCTCTCTCTCTCTCTCTCTCTCTCTCTCTCTCTCTCTCTCTCTACTCTCTCACTCTCTCTCTCTCTCTCTCTCTCTCTCTCTCTCTCTCTCTCTCTCTCTCTCTCTCTCCATCTTCTTTCACACACACACATACTCTATCTTTCTCTCACCAACACACACACACATACTCCATCTTTCTCTCTCTCACACACACACACACATACTCCATCTTTCTCACACACACACACACACACATACTCCCTCTCTTTTGCTGTTTCAGAGAAAAGTGCCACCACAACCAGTTACAGCCACAGCGTATTCTACTGAACAACCCCAAGTAAGTTTATGAAGGCAGTGGTGGGGTAGGGAAGTGGTGTGGTGGTAGTAGTTGTGTTCATGATGGTGGCAATGATGATGATACGGTAGCTGTTATGGTAGTGATTGTTGTTGTGTTCAGTGTGGTAGGAGTGGTGGTCAAAGTCATGATGGTGATGAAAATGATGATGGTAGGGAAGGTGGTCAAAGTCATGATGGTGATAGTGATGAAAATGATGGTGGTAGGGAATGTGGTCGTAGTAATCATGATGATGGTGGTGGTGATGAAGATGATGTGGTAGGGGTGGCGGTCAAAGTGATGAGGATGATGGTGGTAGGGGTGGTGGTCAAAGTGATGAGGATGATTGTGGTAGAGGTGGTGGTCAAACTGATGAAGATGATGGTGGTAGGGGTGGTGGTCAAACTGATGAGGATGATGGTGATAGGGAAATGGTCAAAGGGATGAAAATGATGGTGGTAGAGGTAGTGGTCAAAATGATGAAAATGATGGTGGTAGGGGTGGTGGTCAAAATGATGAAAATGATGAATGATGGGGTGGTGGTCAAAATGATGCTGGTAGGGGTAGGGGTTAAAGTGTTGAAAATGATGATGTTTGGGGTAGTGGTCAAAGTGATGAAAATAATGGTGGTAGGTATGGTGGTCAAAATGATGATGGTAGGGTTGGTCAAAACGATGGTGGTAGGAGTTATGGTCAAAGTGATAAAAATAATCGTGGTAGAGGTGGTAGTCAAAGGGATGCAAATGATGGTGGTAGGGGTAGTGGTCAAAATGATGGTGGTAGGGATGGTGGTCAAAATAATGAAAATAATGGTGGTAGGGGTGGTGGTCAAAGTGATGAAAATGATGGTGATATGGGTGGTTGCCAAAGTGATGAAAATGATGGTGTTGTGGGTGGTGGTCAAAGGGATGAAAATGATGGTGGTAGGGCTGGTGGTCAAAGGAATGAAAATGATGGTGGTAGGGGTAGTGGTTAAAATGATGAAAATGATGGTGGTAGGGGTAGTGGTCAAATGGTGGGGTATGGGTGATGGTCAAAATGATGAAACTGATGGTCGTATGGGTGGTGGTCAAAGTGATGAAAATGATGGTGGTATGGGTGGTGATCAAAGGGATGAAAACGATGGTGGTATGGGTGGTGGTCAAAGTGATGAAAATGATGATGGTATGGGTGATGATCAAAGGGATGAAAATGTTGATGGTAGGGGCAGTGGTCAAAATGATGAAAATGATGGTGGTAGGGGTGGTGGTCAAAGTGATGAAAATGATGGTGGTATGGGTGGTGGTCAAAGTGATGAAAATAATGGTGGTATGGGTGGTGATCAAAGGGATGAAAACGATGGTGGTATGGGTGGTGGTCAAAGTGTGAAAATGATGATGGTATGGGTGATGATCAAAGGGATGAAAATGTTGGTAGGGGTGGTGGTCAAAGGGATGAAAATGATGGTGGTAGGGGTAGTGGTCAAAATGATGAAAATGATAGTGGTAGGGTGGTGGTCAGTGATGAAAATGATGGTGGTAGGGGTGATGGTCAAAATGATGGTGGTAGGGGTGGTGGTCAAAGTGATGAAAATGATGGTGGTAGGGGTGGTGGTCAAAGTGTTGAAAATGATGGTGGTAGGGGTGGTGGTCAAAATGATGAAAATGATGGTGGTAGGGGTGGTGGTCAAAATGATGGTTATAATGGTAGTAGGGGTAGTGGTCAAAGGGGTGGTGGTGAAATGATGGTGGTAGGGGTGGTGGTCAAAGTGATGGTGATTATGGTGGTGGTCAAAGTGATGGTGATTATGGTGGTAGGGGTGGTGGTCAAAGTGATGGTGATTATGGTGGTAGGGGTGGTGGTCAAAGTGATGGTGATTATGGTGGTAGGGGTGGTGGTCAAAGTGATGGTGGTAGGGGTGGTGGTCAAAGTGATGGTGATTATGGTGGTAGGGGTGGTGGTCAAAATGATGGTGGTAGGGGTGGTGGTCAAAGTGATGGTGGTAGGGGTGGTGGTCAAAGTGATGATGGTAGGGGTGGTGGTCAAAGTGATGTTGGTAGGGGTGGTGGTCAAAGTGATGTGATTATGGTGGTAGGGGTGGTGGTCAAAATGATGGTGGTAGGGGTGGTGGTCAAAGTGATGGTGGTAGGGGTGGTGGTCAAAGTGATGGTGGTAGGGGTGGTGGTCAAAGTGATGGTGACGGTGGTGGTGATGAGGATGGTGGTGGTAAAAGGTGGTCATAGTGATCATGATGGTGGTGAAAGTGATGGTGGTAGGGGTGGTGGTCAAAGTGATGGTGATTATGGTGGTAGGGATGGTGGTCAAAGTGATGGTGATTATGGTGGTAGGGGTGGTGATCAAAGTGATGGTGATTATGGTGGTAGGGGTGGTGGTCAAAGTGATGGTGATTATGGTGGTAGGGGTGGTGGTCAAAGTGATGGTGACGGTGGTGGTGATGAGGATGGTGGTGGTAGGGAAGGTGGTCGTAGTGATCATGATGGTGGTCAAAGTGAGGGTGATGGTGGTGGTATTCGAGATGTTGTTGTTGTTGGTCATGATGATGTAAGACAGGAGATGTGATGGTAGTGATGGTGATTTACATATTTACATACATGCCTTTTGTCTTGAAGTTTTACTCATAGATTCAAGTGATGATCAAATTCTAACAGAATTTCTTTTGAGTTTTGGGTGTGAGAGTTTATTTTTGTTTGTTATTTTTTTGTTCTGGGAATACCGGGTAGGGGGAGAGAACTGCCCCAAGCATGTACATGTGAGTGTGCTGCCTTGTGAATATGAAACTTGATGTTTGACGTTTTCTGTCTGATTTCAGTGCACAGAACCAACAATTTAAAGCCGTTGTGACCCTGAGAGGGGATTGTGTGGAAGACGCAGTAAGTTGCTACTTTAAGTTCGTGAAGCTTTTTTTTTCTCTTGTTTTCTCTTCTATTTTTGATCTGGGATTACCTAGTTCTCAAACTTTACTTCTTATAAGCGAGTGTCGTTCGTCAAGTAATCAAATGGGGAGGGGGGGGGGTCAGACGGGGACGGGTTGGTTTTTATTGAATTTGTTGTCATATATTGTAATTTTTAGAGTTTGGTCTTGAGGAGTATGTTATCAAATCAATTGTGAGCGCATCTACTAAGGCAGTTCCATTGTTGTTCCATTGACTATCGTATATATGATGTATTTCTTCTTGCATCTTCTGAATGTGGTTGCTTGGTATTTCAGGACATCCAGTTTAAACATAAGCACGGTAAAGAGCACAACGTTTTCAGGACGCGAATCAAGCAGGGCTCCATCTGGAAACTGAATCAGGTTCGTGTTCACAGTCGTTGTGTCCCTCACTGCTGTGTGTGTGTGTGTGTTTGTGCGTGGTATTTCGAATAGTTGTTAATTAGACACACATTTAGATATTGAGTATTTTATACGTGTGCATCATGTATGTAATGTATATGTGTGTATTCACCAACAACTGATGTATGTCATTGTTGTGTCGATGTACTACATGTATATTCATACAAAATGTACATATCTGCAACCAAATTTTCCCTTGTAAGATGAATCAAGTATTATTATTATTATTATTATTATTTTTATTTTTATTATGAACATTATTATTATTATTATTATTTTTTTATTTTTGTTATGAACATTATTATTATTAATGTGAAAGGTTGACGGGTGTTACTGGTAAATACTACTTCTTTCCTTTCATTCTTTCACTTTATATATGTCACCTTGCTATTTTCTCTTACTTCACTCTGAGATCATCGTATATGGTTTTAAAGAGGAATTTCAATGAAACTGAAAGGCAGGGAAGGGAGAGAAGTTAACCCCTTTCGCTGCGCAGGAGTTAAAACATTGCAGTGCCGGGGGAGAACTTGACGGTTTACCTTCTAAAGCTGATGTTATTCAAGCACTATGCAAGTGTTTCATGCAGTTACGTCCCTTAGACCACTCAGTGAATATTTTGAAACATGTCATGTCATAAGCCTTGTCATAAGCCCGTAAATTCTATGGGTACAACCGGTCCGTAAAGACTATATTTAGTAGCGTGAATCTGTCTTTACCGGGATTTGGAGAGAGATAAGGCGAAAGTCCAGAGGCGCCATTCTGAGATCACAAAACTACCGCAACGCTTACAAGCAAGGCCAGTGATCAGCAGACTTTTTGTTATTTACTTTAAAGGGGGTTAGCTCAAGTTAAATTACCAACATTGATTTCTTGAATATTACGGGCCACTGTATGCGTTAGAATTAGTTTGCGCGGTTAGAGTGTTTTCTTCGGTTTGAAACGGTTGGCAGCCATGGGATAGGGGCTGGAGGGGTTCAAGTTTTACTGATCCTCTGCTGTAAAGACAAACAGTGAGGCAAGGGACACGTCGAAAGTGAAGGAAATGACATTGAATAATATTAAAGCGCCATAGGAACATAGACGAGACGAATAACAAGGGAACAGACAGAAAAAAACCCTGGCCACCATGATGACCGATCCCGTGACCTCTGCGTAGGCACCCATTGCCTCGCCGTAAACAAAATGCAAGCTTCCAACCGAACTAACTACACTGGAGTGTCAAAGTCGTTTCCTGATCCCCTACTGGTTATATCCACCCAAAAGTCCCACTTAAGTTCTGAAGAAAAGGAAAGAAAGCATGGCCAGAACAATTTATAGTAAAATATCAATGGCTCGCCGATTGTACAGAATTTATTCCCCAGCAGATCATTTCATTCAAATTTCTTCTTAACTTCCTGGGGAACGTAAATTACAGCAGCCTGTTAGACTCTACTCCTCATACTCATCTCTGATCTCTGATTTTTTTCTACCTATACTTGGGTACACACCTGAGTCGAGTGAGGAAAGCAAGGTGAAGTACCTTTCTTCAACATTGGATAAAAATGCCTCTTGTGGCGAAGGAAATAGGAGGCTGCTGTCCTTTTCAGCTGCTCTGGTCAAGGATTAGGTCTTTCTTCCGAAAGCCAAAGGGACTCAGTAGTCCTGAGGCAATGTGTTGGCCTCTTAAGCAAAAGGTAGTGGGTTCGAGCCCCGTCAATGGTTGAAAAATGTTTTTGAGTTTTTTTTCGAGCAAAATCTACCCCCTGGTCCAGGTAGGTGGATCGACAGCTGGTCCCATCGGAGACAGACGATAAAAAGGGAAGTCCTGTGTGCAGATCACAACACTCTGTGTATGTTAAAGATCCCTTGGCTATTTACAGGGCAGTCCGGGCAAAATTAAAAAAATCCTACCAAAAACCCTGAGATCACCATAGTTGTGGATGTGGGTAAATCAAATCAAACAAACAAACCCGAAAGCCACCCCTCCTTCCTATTTTCTTAATGATGGGTATTTGACGAGCATATCTTCAGGGTATTCATAGAATCGTACTGTCGAGAGGAAGGATTGCAGTCCTGCTCAATCACGCTCTGGTGAGCGTCAAGTCTGGCACATTTACTCTCCAGTCCTAAAGATTGCCAATGATCCCCCCCTTTGTCTACCCTTCAATGTAATATTCTGGCCCAGTGGTTAGGCAGGCAGACTTGAGATCATGAGGTCCCGGGTTCAAAATCCCAGATAAGTTAGGTCTAACGTTGTGTTCCTTGGGAAAGACACTTAATACGCATTTCCCCCCACTTGACCCAGGTACAAGCACTAACTTGGGAGAAATAAACCTGCGTCAGACCAACGCCCTGTCCAAGAGGTGATTATTACCATCTTGTTCAGCTTCGCACTATAGAAACCAGCATAAGCTAGCTCCGGCTCTATGGGCCATAATGGCCATGAAGGAACTTTACTAACTCAATGTGATTCCATGTGTGTCTCTTATTTCCACATGTCTCTCATTTCCACATGTCTCTTATTTCCACGTGTCTCTTATTTCCACGTGTCTCTTATTTCCGCATGTCTCTTATTGCCACATGTCTCTTATTGCCACATGTCTCTTATTTCCATATGTCTCTTATTGCCACATGTCTCTTATTTCCATATGTGTCTCTTATTACCATGTGTGTCTTATTCCCACATGTCTTGTATTGCCACGTGTCTCTTATTTCCACGTGTCTCTTATTTCCACATGTCTCTTATTGCCACATGTCTCTTATTTCCATATGTGTCTCTTATTTCCATATGTGTCTCTTATTACCATGTGTGTCTTATTCCCACATGTCTTGTATTGCCACGTGTCTCTTATTGCTATGTGTCTTTTATTTCCACGTGTGTCTCTTATTTCGGTAGATCCATGATGCTGGTAATCACCTGTGTGAAGCCTTGGAAATTGTGTCTCAACACGACTGTCATCACCAGTTCAAAACGGTCAAAGAAGTCTTCATGGTAAGATGAAAGAAAACAATATTAGGATGTACTGCTAGGCAATCTTCCCTCTAACGCTAAGCTGTGCGGTTGTGTGAACGCCGGGAGAGAAGCAAAAATGTGCGCACAGATGAGAACTATCTGTGCGCACCAATGAAAAAACAACATCATGCACAAAATAAAGAAAATGTTATTTGTTTGCACACATTTGGAATTTTTCTGTTGTTAAAACTTTACACAGCAGTTAAAAATTTGCGCACACATTGACTACAAAAAAAAATAGAGGGAACATTGCTGCTAGGGGTGTGAGTTAGCTGTGGGGATATACACAATGTACACACTACACACTTATTGATATCATGACAAGCATCAGGATCCTCAGTGAAGGGGGGGGCGGACTCGATAGTCCAGAGGCAAGGTGTCAGCCTTTAAACCAAAAAAGATGGTGGGTTCGAGCCCCACTGATGGTTGAAACAATTTTCTTTATTTTTTTTTCGAGCAAATTCTACACCTTAGTTGTGGATGTGGGTAAAATCAAATCAAACATCAGCGATACGTTGGCTGACTGGCTGACTCGTTCTTGTGGCATAGGAACAGCTAGTTGGCTCGAATCGTTATGATATTATTGCACGTTTGTCCCTAAATCACCAATGAAAATCAGTACGCCAAGTTCCTTCAAGGCTAATACGGCGCATAGTGCTGTAGCTTATCCCATATTCTATAGCAAGAAGCGGTACAGGGGATGATAATCCCTCCTGGACAGGACACTATTTTGTCGCAGGTTTTTACTCCCATTTGCACGCTAGTTGAGTGGATAAAGTGCGTGCTAAGTGTCTTTCCGAAGGAAAGCAAAGTGGGACCTAGCATTTCTGGGATTTGAACCCAGGACCTCACGATCTCAAATCCGGCAACCTAACCATTAGACCATCACCACCATCCCCACAATGTAATATATATAGCGTTGTTGTTTTATCGTTATTGCCCAACTTGTTACTTGGAGAGATGTTTCCTGTTTCCTACACACGTATACAATGTACTATGCTGTGCTTATTGATTCAGTACTGTATGTACGTACTCATCTGTACGTGTATATGTCATTCCTAAAACGTATGTCGTTGGTGGACGCCGTCGATAGGTCCTGCTTCTTTCCTTTCAGTCCTTGAGTAACGTATCTTTCAGCTTGCTGTCTCCTTCTGTTCCATCCTGAGAATGCCGCATATGATGGGCAGGCTAACTTGTATTGAAAGAAAAATCTTTAAACGTATGGCCGTTCAACTTTCAAGTTTTGCATTGTAACTTATGTCATCGCGATGGTGTCAGTGGCTGATCGGTTAAGGCTGCCGGACCAGGGATCATGAGGTTCTGACTTGAATCCTAGCTTAGCTAGGTCCGATGTTGTGTTCCTTGGGAAAGGCACTTCACACGCAATTTCCCACTCTACCCAAGTGCAAATGGGGACAAGCACTTGCTTGGGGGTAAAAACCTGTGTCAGACTAGCGTCCTTGCCAGGAGGTGATTATTGCCACCTGTTCCACTTCACGCTGTTGAAAGCGGGATAACGTAATAAGATCCGGCCTTTGAAGGAACTTTTAATAATGTTAAGACTGTTTCATCCCACACCTAGAGTCTTTCCTGGTTTGTTTGGCATGAAGTATGGGCGGTTTGCTTGTTTTGCTGGTAGGGACTGGCCCTTTCCTTTCACTCTTTCACTTATCTTTTCATCTTGCTGTATCCTTAATTAACCCTGAGACCACCACTTATGGTCGATGGGGTCTTCTTCGTGTGCCGAGTTTGAGGCAGGCATTGGCGATCATGGATCTCCATTCTTCTCGGTTATTCAAAGATTTGATGAAATTGTTGTTGCTGGTGTTAAATGAGGGGAATTTCAAACAAAAACAGGAAATGATACAGTATGAAGCAGAACAGGTGATAGATAATAATGCATCACATTCACATCTCAGGTTTTTAAAAAAATTTTGATTTGTGATTTGGTTTTACCCACATCTACAGCCAAGATGATCAAACAAACACTACATATGGTGGATGCGGTAATTTTGAATCAATCAAACTGTAATTGTTGCCATGTTTTGACTCTAGTATCAATATATTTTCATTGTGGGCAAAAATTTGTTTCCATTCTACAGGTGCTGGAAAGCCTAATGGACAGGCTTATGCAATGTAGACAG
>JAXRKP010001720.1:0-42500 GCA_037039925.1 Doris montereyensis | reverse complement strand
GTAAATCGAAAAAAAACTAAAATGATTCGTGCACAAAATGAACTTCATGAAAGATTTAAACAAGTCCGCTCCTTGACTTATGAGGTTAGAGTTTCATGGCAGGAAGAATAATTAAAACGGGAATCTTTGTTCAGATCATTCGTGTAACTGAAGTCTTTCTAATGAGACAATGCCTCCAATATTTATAGACAGGAAAGAAATGTGTTCATTCAAGGAGAAATCTCATATCCTATATATCATGGACTGAAGCATTTATGAAGTTTCATCAGCAATATATACTTAATATATGATTATATATATATATATATATATATATATATATATATATATATATATATATATATATATATATATATATATATATATACAAGCATGCTATATCCAGGGAATATGGATTAAAATTATCAGATTGAGTCAGTACTCGATACTGAGGTTATACGAGTAAGTCTAACATGATGGCTTGGGTGAATGAGAAAAGCCTCTTCAAGATGAGGAAAGAATGAAATCTTTCTCAAACTTGTAAAAAAATTCTCAAATGAAAACGATTTTGGGATCATATCTGTAAACTGTGGTTACTCTCAGTGCCTTTAACAGAGTCTTTGGCGCACTGTTGGTGAAACTGTCTAACTGCGCAAGTCAACGATATAGGGGATATGAGACTTATCCTTAAAATAATCAAACGTATGCTTCATTTGTGTCTGTGTAAATATTGGAGGTCTTGATCCAACAGAAAAAAGCTCATTTTACGCACATTTTCTGAACAAGGATTTCCATTTTTCTTCCAAAAAGCAAAGGGTTCGATTGTTTATGGTGTATTTTGATTGTCCTGAAAAATTGTGTCAGGCGGACTCACGCGTTTAGACAGTTTCATCGCCTATATATGTACACACACATATATATATATATATAGATAGATAGATACATACATATTATTTTCTCACTATCTTTGACCATCTCGTGTGTAATCTTTTGTTCCAATTCTTTTGTTTCTCATTGTAGTTAATATTTCATCCGCCATTGCCAAACGATGTCGCCATGTCCTTTTACATCCACGCCTCCAAACTCGTGCTAGCCTTGTACTCACTGCACACTCATGCCGACCAGAAAGTGGAGGTCTCACAGAGGTTGCAGGTAACGTGCGCATGTCCCGTCTGTGTCGAGTCTCCGTGCCAACTTGTGCAGTTGTGCGCTGCTTTATGTGGGGTGGGTGATCGTTAGGTACTGCTGGAAGGTGCTATTTCTTCCTTCTGACGCTTTCTCTTTTCTGTCATCTTGCTGTTCCTTCTTAAGTCACCATGAGATCACCACATATGGTGGACGGGGTAAATTTCAATGAGGTCGCTTGATATGGGCGGTTTGCGGGCACATGTGGTAGGTTCTACTTCTTTTTCTTTCACTCCTTTCTTTCGTCCTGTTGGAGAGGTGATTGTTATCACCTGTTCCACTTCACACTATGGAAACTTGGATGTCTTGGGGGGGGAGGGGGGGGTTGACGGTCACTGCTGGTAGGTCCTACGTCTTTCCTTTCCCATGTCCTCCCATCTTTCATCTCGCTGTTTCCTCATTTTTCACCCTGAGATCACCGCGTGTGGTGGACGGGACGATTTCAATGAAATGAACAAAGCAAGTCAAGGCGACCTCTAGAACACACAAGACACGCTCTGTCTGAGAGAAGCATGGGCAGTTGGCAGGTGCTGCTGGTAGATTTTACTTCTTCCCTTTCACTCTTTTACATGCCATTCATCTTGCTTGAGGTGTGCCATTGATTCACCAGGAGATCATCGCTTTTGGTAAAAAAGGTATAAATTTAAATGAAACAACAATAACACGAACAACAATAACACCACCACCACCGCCAACATCAATAACAAAAGTAACACCAACAACAATAACACCACCACCGCCGCCAACAAATAACATCAATAACAAAAACAATAACACCACCACAAACAATAACACCACCACCACCACCGCCAACAACACTAACAAAAATAACACAAACAACAATAACACCGCCACCACCGCCAACAACAATAACAAAAGTAACACCAACAACAATAACAAAAGTAACACCAACAACAATAACAAAAGTAACACCAACAACAATAACACCACCACCATCGCCAACAACAATAACAAAAGTAACACCAGCAACAATAACACCAACAACAACGACAATAACAAAAATAACGCCAACAACAATGACACCAAAGGAGAAAGGAGGCATTGTGGTGAAATTAGAAGTGTTGTGAGTTAGAAGGAGGTAGTGATGTACAGTAAGTTAGGACTATCTCGGGCATATCTGCAGAATGTCAGAAAATTATCAGCACAGCACTGACCGGCATTGTTGAAGGCAAGAATAGGAAAGGAAAAACCACAGAAAGCATGGATTGGTGACACCACAAACTAGACGAAACAAATTTTATATGATGTCATTGACATCAACGGACAGGAAACAGGCATGAATGGAGGTCGACAACACAGAGAATCATTGACACCCACGGGCAGGAGACTACCCATGGAAGTTAAGTCGAGTAAAAGCCTGTTTGCATGGAGCTATCTCACACTGGATACGCTCGCTTGTCAAAAGATGGAATTGGTTATTTCTTCTTTAAGTATTCCCATGGATAGCAAAATCTGTCGTGTTCCTGCCACACCTTTTTAAATTAGCTACAGCGAGCAGTTTTAACAAGAAAACATGTTCTTTGATATCAAAGGCCCATGGTCGATCCAGACATGGGAGTTGGTGACTCATTCGTCTCAGCCAGGGTCAAAATCGCTAGGTACAATTTTCATTATATTTTGAAATATTGGAACAATAATGACAGATTCATGCTCAGCACCCTCAAACGAATAAAGTTGTTTTTGCGAAACGCTACTGTTTATTGAGTATTATAAATAATAGCGAGTATGAAAAGACACCTTGCAGCCATTTTCCTAGACACAGTCTGCACATGAAGTTGGGGACTAGGTAGTCCAGAGGCAAGCTGTCGTCCTCTCCATCAAAATATAGTGGGTTCGAGACCCGCCAACGTTTGAAAAATGTTCTCGATTTCTTTCTAGCAAATTTTACCAGGTAGGTGGATCGACACCTAGTCCCATCGGAGACGGACGATAAAAAGGAGGTTCCATGTGCAGATCAGAACACTCTGTGAACGTTTCAGATCCCTTGGCTGTTTACAGGGCAGTCCGAACAAAATTAAAAACCCTACCAAAAACCCCTTCTTAGTTGTGGATGTGGGTAAATCAAATCAAATAAAAAAAGCACATGAAGTGCAGCCACCTCATGCAGAAATACAATCTGCTGCCTGGAAACACAAAACATTATAAGAGGTGCACATCAGTGACACGCGTATCCGATATGCTACATGGAAACAGGCCTTAAGCAGTCAAGTCAATCACAATGACACTGATGTGAGAGCCTGGCTTGCCCAGCAGTCTTTTATGGCATTGTCTTCTTAGGAAAGATATTTCACACTGCTTTCCTCGCTCAGCTAAGGCGTTAATGAGCACTGAGCTATAGGCAGAGAACAAACTCGTTACAGTTAGTACGAGGTGCCTAACAGGCAGCCATACTGTACGCTCCCCAGGGAGTTAAGAAGGGCTTTGAACAGAATGGCCCTACTGGGGGATAAATGGTGTGCAGTCAGGGAACCTGCACTTGTGCAGCGATACAGATTATTAACCCGTTCTTATCTTTATCTTTATCTTTTACTTCCAGGTAGAGTCGGTTGTGAAGTGGCTGAATGAGGCCTTGGTGTTTTTTACCCTTTCTCTACAACAGTGCCAACAACTCAAAGATAAGGTAGGTTGATATGGTTATGCCGCACAGTGGAGAGGTAAGCACATGTACAGGGATTAGGCAGTCCCGCCCTCCACGAGTCTCCTGCTGCCCCGCAGACGGGTCTTGGCTGACCAAAGGCTAAGGGAGTTAACCCTGACAGAAACAACCTGCTACCTTGCAGGCTGGTCTTGGTTGACCAAAGGCTAAGGGAGTTAACCCTGACCAAAAATAACAATCTGCTGCCTTACAGGCTGGCCTTGGGTGACCAAAGACCAAGGGAGTTAACCCTCACAGAGAATAGCAAGGCCTGGTAGGGGGCCTCAAGGTGGCAGACCCACCATCTACCTAGGGTAAAGTGGGCCAATCACCTGCTTCTCCAAACTCAACTGATTCAGAGAAATAAATACAACATACCTGGTTTGACCTTTCGAAGACGAACATGGAAATGAACATGGACTGTGATTTTTGGAACATGGAATATTAGGACAATAATGGAAAAGAGATAGAATTAGCTGAAGAAATGGAAAATTCAAAGTAGACATTTTGGCCATTACAGAAACAAAGAATTGAAAATTTAGGACCGAATCATTCTTTAGTCTTCTCAGGAGTAGATGTCAAAGATAGAGCTAGAGCAGGAGTAGGCCTCCTAATGCATAAAAGGCATGAAAAGCTACTAGAAAGTTGGAAATTTATAAGCTATTAGAGGTAAATATTAAACCAAAAGGAAGAGAAATTAAATTATTAATAGCTTATGGACCAAACGAAGACGCCACGAAAGAAGAAAAAGATATCTTCGAAAGTGATTTACAAATGGCTGCAGAGAATGTCAAACCCAATCAGAACTAATGGTTTTAGATTTAAACGCTAGAGTTGGCAACGATGTAGAAACATCAGGAGGAGTAAAAGGTAATGAGGAGAGATCAACAACTTCTTCAAATGGAGAGAAACTAATAGATTTTTACCTAAAGAATAACATGAAAATAGCCAACACCTTTCTTCTTCATAAAGATATCCACAAATATATAAGAGTAAATGAAGA
Organism: Doris montereyensis; assembly: GCA_037039925.1. NCBI lineage: Eukaryota > Metazoa > Mollusca > Gastropoda > Nudibranchia > Dorididae > Doris > Doris montereyensis. The sequence goes on along the minus strand of JAXRKP010001720.1, from coordinate 37,677 downwards.
CAGATATGAAAAGTCAATGATAAACTACATAATAGACAGCAGCTCCCTTTTTACAGTACAATGGATGCAAGAGTAAACAGAGGAGCAGAAATATTTAGTGATCAACAACTAATGATTGCCAAAATGAGATTACCGACTGAAGAAAACAAACAGAAAAGGAAAGAGAAAAAAGCTACTAAACTCAAAATAGAGGAACTAAATAAACCAATAAAAAACAGATATACCAATCTAGCATAAAAAGATTTATCAGTGAAAGACAGATTGATCTGAATGATAGCAAAATAGAAGAACAGTGGCAAATGTATAAAGAAACACTCTTCAATTGTTCCTAAGAGGTCTGTGGTAGGAAACAAATTAAAGGAAATAGGAAAAGAACAGCATGGTGGAATGAGAATGTCAAGACTAAGATAAAAAAAAAGAAGGATGCCTGAAAGAAATACTTGCAAACAAAGAGAGCCAGAGGATAGGATAGATTATGTGAGTAAAAGAACTATCGCCAAGGAGGAAGTTAGGAAAGTAAAATAAGAACAGTGGAAAGGGTTTGGACAAAGACTTCAAAAGACTTCCATAAAGTTATCAAGGAAAGCAAAAGCTGTTCTGAGGAGCAATGAAGAGCATGAGAAAGACCAAAGCATGCCCAATGCGACAAATTAAGAATGACAAAGGAGAAATAATGAAAGAAGACAGCTAAATCAGGGAAACATGGAGACAGTATTTTCACCAATTCCATAATCCCTCCTGAACATATGAAACAAGGAGTACAGATCAATTAGTCAGAGTAACAAGTAGTCCAGAGGAGACAGCTGAAGATGTAGATATCTCAATGGAAGAAATCCAAACAGCTATAAGAAAAGTGAAATTAGGAAAGGCCCCATGAGCAGACCAAGTTTATCCAGAAATGATTAAAAACTAAGGGAGAGGGGCAGACAAACTACTACATGCAATATGCCAACAACCATGGGAGTGCAAACAGGAACGGTAGTACCAATACACAAGAAAGGATCAACTATGGAATGCTCAAACTATAGAGGGATATGACTACTTAGCATCCCAGGAAAAGTGTATGCCAGGATACTGGAAATGAGACTAAGGAAAAGAATAGAGGATCAGATTGAAGAACATCAGAGTAGATTTAGACCAGGAAGAAGTGTACAAGAAATGTACAGGACCACATATTTACAAGTAGACAAATAATAGAAAAATTCCTTGAGAGAAACATTGACCTGCACCTATGTTTTATTGACTTAGAAAAGGCATTTGATACTGTGAAGAGGGACGAACTATGGCATTTCTTAAAAGAACACAATGTAGAGCAAAATTTAATAGAAGCCATTAAAAGTTTTTACAATAAACCAACATGTGCAGTGAGAGTAGCTGGAAACATATCTGCAGAATTTTATGTAGATGTAGGAGAAGGATAGGGTTGTTTCCTAAGTCCTCTTTTGTTTATTACATTTATGGATTCAGTCGCAAAGGCATCCTCAAAATGAAGAAGAGGAGTGTAGATATGTGGAAGCTCAAACCAGTAAATGTATCAATGCTTTCATTTGCTGATTAAAAGAGGAATGAGAGTAAATGCAAAGAAAACTAAAACAATGCTAGTAACTAGGGAAGCTAAAACACAAAATCTTAAATTGGGCAGGGAGAATTTTGAACACGTTCAAAGCTACAATTATCTAGGAGTAATGAGAGAAGAAATCAGCCAGAGAATCCAAAAGGGAATGACAGTATATAACCATCTTTGAAAGGCATTTATAGTTAAACAAGAAATGTCAACAAAAACCAAAATGGCAGTATACAACACAAATTATTGTTCTTCTCTCCTCTATGGCAGCAAAACCTGGATCTTAAACCGTAGAGAATACAAAAGAGTACAAGCAGCTGAAATGAAACATCTAAGAAGAATAGTAGGAAAACTAAAAGAGACAAAATCAGAAACACAACAATAAGAGATCAAACCAAAGCAGATGGCATAAAAATTAAGATAGAAATAAATCAATTGAGATGATTTGGGTATGTAAACAGAATGAATGACAATAGAATAGCTAAATCAGTATACAGTGCTAAAGCCCAAGGTAAAAATCCAAAGGCAGACCTCGGAGAAAGTGGAAAGAAGATATAAAAGAGACATTAATGCTTATGAATTTAACTTTTTTTTTTAATGGAACAGAAAATGCAAGGACAGGGCAGCCTGAAAAAAGATCGTTTCGGTTATCTGAAGCCATGCACCGGAAGGGAGAATGGGAACTGATTAAGAAAGAAAGAAGAACATTATTAATTTGAACTCTTGTCTCCTTACATCATAATAATATATTCCTGATGTCTTTATTCATTCTTTCGTTCCAGCTTACGGCAGTGTCGCAGTTCTTGACCCCCTGTGATGACTTATTGAGTTGAGATGTGTGTTTGGAGTAAATGAATGGGGAAAATGTGCGTGTACCATCTTTGTTGATAATGCTTTGCTTCAGGGCTTTCACACATATAAACGTGTATAAATATATATATATATATATATATATATATATATATATATATATATATATATATAAATAAATATTATTATATGTCATGAATGTTTTTTGCAAGACTATCAGTACACATCTGTGTATATGTCTACGATTTGATGTATGAACTATTTTTGTATGCCTGCTTTTGGCTATCTGTGGAGATTAAATGGATGTATATATATGTATGCGCAATCCACCATGTGTAGTAAGTGTAAGAATACACCTAGAATTGATACCACGGGAGTGACAAATAATGTTTGCAGAATGCAACGTTTGTTGGTATTACAGTAGCGTAGAGATGCTCTAGGAAGCATTGGATGGCAACCAAATCATTGTATTCACTACACACAAGGTTCTCATTGTTCGATTTAATCTTATAACTATTTTTGTGTACATGAAGGGACCACAAAGTACTTTATTTTGTATAGACAATAAGGTAAATGAATGGAATACTTAAGTACCTTATTTAAAGATAGAAGGCTAAATGAAAGAACTACTTGAGTACCTTATTTAAAGATAAAAGGCTAAATGAAAGAACTTCTTGAGTACCTTATTTAAAGATAAAAGGCTAAATGAAAGGACTACTTAAGGGCGTGTTGGCACCTGGACTGGCGAGTTTTGGACCAAAACGTTGATTTTCTGTTCTTTGCATAATCGGGTTTTAACGATCATTTATCTACAAGTTCATGGCAGAAAAATGTCCATATGACGTAAAAAATTGTTTACAAAATATTTTGTAGGGTAGGCAAAAACAATCAAAATTTTGACATAAGTTACCCTAACTTTGACTGAGAAAATGGCAATAAAAAACCCGTATATTGGCGGTTAATCGCCAAATGTTCCAACACACGACTTGACCTCATTTTGCCGACACTGACCGGCGCGTCTCCCATCGCTGTGTGATATAAGAGGCGTTGCATGTCAGTGTGTATGTAAACACGCTCACAAGCATAGGATATAGAGGGAAAAAAACAGTTCATTTTGACGTCTGTTTTGGCAACAGTGGACATCTAAACCTAAATTAAAGCACTACTCGAGTACCTTATTGATAGATGATAGGCTAAATGAAAGGATTACTTCAGATTTTATTTACTACATGCAATATGCCAACAAGCATGGAAGTCCAAACAGGTGCCAGACGACTGGAAAAAGGGAACGGTAGTACCAATACATAAGAAAGGATCAACTATGGAATGCTCAAACTATAGAGGGATATCACTACTTAGCGTTCCAGGAAAAATATATGCCATGATACTGGAAATGAGATTAAGGAAAAGAGTAGAGGATCAGATTGAAGAGCATCAAAGTGCATTTAGACCAGGAAAAAGTGTACATATTTACAATTAGACAAATATTAGAAAAATTCCTTGAGAGAAACATTGACTTGCACCAGTGTTTTATTGACTTTAAAAAGGCATTTGACACTGTGAGGAGGGACAGACTATGGCATTCCTTAAAAGAACACAGTGTATAGCAAAATTTGATAGAAGCCATTAAAAGTTTTTACAAATAACCACCATGTGCAGTGAGAGTAGCTGGAAACATATCTGTAAAATTTGATGTAGATATAGGAGTAAGACAGGGTTCTTTCCTAAGTCCTCTTTGTTTATCACATTTATGGATTCAGTTGCAAAGGCATCCTCAAAAATGGAGAAAATGAATGTAGGTATATGGAAGCTCAAACCAGTAAATGTATTAATGTTTTCATTTGCCGATGATTTAGTTCTATTTGGAAAATCAGAAAATGACCTTCAGTCGAATATCAACATTATGAACAATAAACTAATTAAAAGAGGAATGACAGTAATCAGTAAATGCAAATAAAACGAAAACAATGCTAGTAACTAGGGAAGCTAAAACACAAAATCTTAAATTAAGCAGGAAGAATTTAAAAGAAGTTCAGAGCTACAATTACCTAGGAGTAATGATTAACTCAGAGGGAGAACTAAGAGAAGAAATCAGCCAGAGAATCCAAAAGGCAAGTGCAGTGTATAACCATCTAGGAAAGGCTTTTGTAGGTAAACAAGAATTGTCAACAAAAATGAAAATGGCAGTATACAATACAGTTTATTATCCTACTCTCCTCTATGGCAGCGAAACCTGGACCGTAGACAAGAGAATACGGTAGAGTACGTATTAACATAATCAAATGCTACTTGGATCTTGACTAGGGCACTTGTTTGGAAAATGAAATAGATTTTCTTTGAGGGGTCACCCGTAAACATATTTGCATTTGGCATATTAGCCGGTTCATTGCGCTGACGTCACACATCCGCTCTCGTGTGTCGTCTGTTGGTGAACTGTGTTCCGTGCACCTGTGTCGACGGTCGTTTCAGCGATGTAGGAAATAAAGATTTATTCCTACAAAATTGACAACACTTATCAGCACGTAGCAAGGTTGGCACACAGTGTTCATTAGGTGGATGAATTGACGTTAAGTAACACAATGGCTATGACAGCTATCCGCGCTGATCACCATTCGGCGCCCTCTATTTGGCCGCCCAAGACTCAGAATCAGAAGGGCGGGGTCTTGAATTGGTAGATCAATGTCTGCTTACCCATTATTCAATTTACTATTCATTACATAATTACAATGACACGCACTCTGTTTTTTATTGCAAAACATTAGTCCGGTCAGAATTTCTGAGGCTTAATTGACTTATGCATTATGTTTTATGTTATTGTGTACACAAGATTTGGGTACTTATTTGTTGTTATGGTTGTTTTATATGTTGCACCTTGCACACTTAATATTGCTACCATTTTGATGAAAGCACCTATGCTCAAATTTCCGGGCGGGGAAGGGGCGGGGGTGTTGGCTGGCTGGCACGGATCAGAGGACAATAACCTTTAGATATAATCATAGCTGCCAACCAATTTGTAAACAGAGAAATGTGTTTAGTATACATTTTTGTTGTTGTCTAAGTCTGCATATGGGGGTTAACTGTATTATTGTTTGTTTGTTTTTCTTAAAGTCTGAGACACCATTCTAAGTTCGCAAAAACTTTCGTCGCTGATCGCCTGAGAGGCGAGTGATCGGCAGATTTCTTGTTATTTACCTTAGAAGGGGTTGGTTCAAGACAAATCACTAATGTTTTCCTTAACTATTACGGGCTGTTGTGGGAGTTCGAAATGAATTTGTTTGCAAGGTTAGAGTCTGTTTTTGGATTTGAAAAGGTTGGCAGCTATTCAATTTACATTTGATCATAATGTCAGGGTCGGGTTATTAAAGGATATGTGAACATGTGATGTCGGTGGCCGAGTTAGTAGGTATCTGGACTCGGAGACCGTGAGGCTGCAGATTCGACTCTTAGCAAAGCTAGGTCCGATGTTGTGTTCCTTTGGAAAGACACTCAACACGCATGTTCCTCGCCTGGGAGTAAAAACTTCGTGTCCAGGAGGTGATTTTAAGCTCCGGCTGTATGGGCCAAAATAGCTTTGAAGGAACTTGACCTTGAACTTGAATTTCAATTTGAATGAAAGATATAATACATACATTTATAATCTGTTTTTTTAAAGACATTTTTAAACATTGTGATGGGCTGCCAATGTGGAGGTTCCCAGTTCGATTCTGCTTGGTGTCTCCAAAATTTTATTCTCGGTTTTGTCCTCTGTATTTGATGCTCGTCTTTTGTCTCTATTGTCGGGCTTTCAAGGTTATTCTCAAAGAGATGTATGCGTGTGTGAACAGTTCCTAATCATCAATATACATGTACTATTTAACTTATTATTGCACCAATATATCAACAAAGAAATTGTTGTCATTATTTGTGTGTCCAATACATTAGTATTCATACTGTATAAAAAAATAAGATGTGTATATGCAACGGTTTTTATATTATTCAACAATCATGCCGGTAAATAATGTTGGATTATGATTGAAAATTTCTCTTTATTATAAAGCTGTGTCTCTGAATCTTAACCGTGGTTAACTCAGAAACCACTGTATTGGTTACAGATGATATCAAGGACGATTATTAGATCAAATTAGTACTCATTACTGAAGTTACATAGGCTTTTTATTGTAATAACCGAAAATCGAGAAATTTCTAGTAACAATAAAAAGTTTCGTGAATCGCAGTCAAAACAATTTTTCTTCCATTGAATTAAAAAACTGATTTGATCCAAGAGTTTATTTACTAAGAAGCTAAAGCGGGTTATTTGAAATCTACCTGCGAAGCGGAGGTTCCTGAGTTGTAATCGGTCGAAGTTCAGCTTTCTATATATACAAGCATGCCCGCAGACAATGATGATTATCATTACTCTTTTACCACATTCTTCTATTTTTTCAACGATGAACTACTCAATAGGTTACCGGGTGCAGGGTGATTTCAATTTCGATACAGCATTGGATACGTAGGTTAAGCAAGCTTTTCATTGCACATCTAATGACCGGAAATGAAGGAATGACAATAAAAGTTTTGTGGATCACAGGTGAAAGTAATTTTTTTCCAATGAATTAGAACATTAACTTGATCCAAGAGTTTATTTGCTAATAACCTAAAGCAGGCTATTTGAAATCTACATGCAAAATATGGAGGTTGTGGATGCAGTGATTCCTGAGTTATAAGCGGTGTAAGTTAGGCGTTCAGCTTTATATATTGAAAGGGAGAGATGCAAAAAACCGCTATATCCAAAAAAATAACTTGAGAAAATCAGTTTTGTCTTCCCTTAATTCTAAATAAAACCCGATCAATTTGATGTTTAGAGCCGACTTATAATATGATTAGTCAGTTTTTAACAAAAATGATTTCATCATCAGAAGACTCTTCACTCGGTCCGAGATAGTGAAAAAATCACAATATGTAAAACTAAATTTGCATAGCGGATTTTGCACCTCACCCCCTCACATATAGATATATATTTATCTGGGCTGAGAGACTAAGGTTTGAATTAGAGCCCTGCCAACAGTCGAAAAATGTTATCGTGTGTTTTCAAGCAAAATCTACCCCCCCCCCCCCTAGGTGGATCGACACCTGGTCCCATCGGAGACGGACAATAAATAGGAGGTCCCATGTACAGATCAAGACACTGTGCACGTTAAAGATCCTTTGGTTGTTTAGAGGGCGGTCCGGGCAAAATTAAAAAATCCTACGGAAAATCCCGAGATCACTTTCGTTGTGGATGTGGGTAAAAAGATCAAATCAACATCAAATGACATATCTGCAAATGTGTAAAGGTATTATTGACTGATACTGCCAGGCTGGCTGGCTGGTGGTGTACACATTAGTCAGTCACATTTATTGTCATTGTTTTGTTTTCATGCCCGCGGGTTGCTATTGGTACATCTTAGTTCCTTCCTTTCTCCTCTCTCATCGTCTTTGACGTTTCCTCTTAATCAATTCTCCCTGAGATCACCGCATAACAATGGTGGTCGGGATAAATTTGAATTTTTCAAAAAGTTATTGTCAGTTGTCTTGAAAGCATTTCTAATGGTAGCTGTACTGAAAATCTTGAATGAAAATTGAATTATTGCTATTGTTATCATGAATGTGTCCAGGGAATCCAAGCCCTCATCAGCACATGTATACTCATTTGCAGGAAAAAAACAACCCTCCCACTTTAAAGGATATGACAAAACTTTCAGGTGGAAAATGAATCACATCCATTTCTGTGTTGATAGATAACAAAGATTCACACATTGTTGACCTTGGTGTCCCTAACTTCCATGATTTATTCTAGTAGCAGTAGGTACATTTTCAAAATTCGAGATTCAATATTATCTATTTTTACCTCGTTTGGATTATTGCTGTGCACCGACCATAGAACGTAGTCTTTGAATTTGGACCTGTGGAATAGCATCGCATACATCTGTGATTGCTCTTTAAAGTTCTGGTAGAGTTGTTGGTTTATCGGGTTGCGTCTTCACTTTCACCTTGATGATATCCCATACATGCTCCATGGGGATGAGATCAGGACTCAATGCTGGCCTTAGTTGAGAAGTCTATTGACATGATGACCTTGGGTCGCTCAAGATAGTCGCTTGTATGAAATATCCAGTGAGCTGGCACGTTGTGGGGCATGAAGATGAGACTTTCATGCTTTTGTATCAAATATGATCTCGTTTATTTTTTTTCATGAAAACGGCACGGTAATCCAAGCAAAAAGGCGGAAATAAACGATACTGACTGTAGGCCTTTTGAAAATGTACCCACTGGAGTAAATCATCAAATTTCAAGACATCAGGGTCGACAATGTCAGTCTTTTTATTTATCAAAACAAAAATTGATATGATTCTTCGTCCACCTAAATGAGAATAAAAATATCAGGTGTACGGTTTGTTTTACAAAATGAATATATTACCACAGTATATAAAGAGCATTTCTATTGTTTTAGTTTTATAGATTTTATTGCAGTTCACTCACCGAGGTATGATCACAGAAAACTGCTTGTAGCGTTGCAACCATCGCATGTGTTTGAATATGATTTTGCATGAAGACCAAGATTCGTGATGACCTCAAGTCAATTCTCCAGACAATTATATTCTTAACCTTAGTTTTCGAATTTGTTTTTGTGGACTAGATCGATTAATATTTAAAAACCATCTGTCACCCGATTTCAGATCTTGATCTCCAGCTTTGGTATTTTTGTGGAGATATTGATGTTGCATAGTGCAGGGAGAACTAGATAAGATCTAGTAGAAAGTATTGGACGGGTGACGGCTTACCAAACTTCCTAAATTCGAATGGAAGGCAAAGATTTGCATCCGGGTTCAGATATAGTGCCATTAGTGCTATTAACAACGACTCCCTTGCCACGTCAAATCCATTCTGTATTAATTCTATTCGATTTTAGTTTTGAATGGAAATCAAAAGGAACGGCTTTTCTTTTTGGTACATTCCATTTCAACTCGACTAGAGACTGAGACTGCCGATGTTTTGTTTTGTTGGTATTTGTTTTCCGTTTCTTTTCTTTTTTTGCATGTATGACATGTACTCACTTAGGTCTTGACGCTGGATTACAAGTAGGGAGGCATAATTGTAAAGCCATTCTTGTGTGGTTGCCGTTGAGGCTGAGCAGAAGTGGCAGCGACATGGAAACCGAGTCGCATTGAAGTTGGGGGGCCTCTCCGTCTGGCAACAAATATATATATATATATATATATATATATATATATATATATATATATATATATATATATATATATTTTTAATCATCCCTCTCGCTATGCAAAAAAAAAAAAAAAAATGTAATTTGAATGTAAAGGGAGTTTGAGTCCTAAGTGTATTATATAACCCCTTGTATTAGTATTGGCATTGGGTAAGTTTAAGGATTTTCTGGCTTCTGTCGCATGTGTGTGGGTAAATTTTTATTTTCTTTTTTTACTACTTTCATGGTTTCTTCCATGGTATCCGGTAATTCATAGTTTTGATGTCTTTTTTGTTTCTCTGTTGAAACTAAAATGGAATTTGACTCGATTTCTTTTTCTTTTTCTGAGTTGAAGAAATCAAAGACGAAAAGAGTTGAAAATGTTTAAATTGTAATAAATTATGGCGAAAGCAAATGATGTAGATAGAACACATGATGACAAGGTCACAAAAATGAACTGGAGAAGAGGGAAAATGTTAGCCATGGCCAATCTAATGCATGGGGAAAGTCAAGAAAAGTGCCAAACTATTCCACAGTGAAAGTGAAAGAAAGTGCTAAACTATTCAATGGTGAAAGTCAAGGAAAGTGCCAAACTATTGCATGGTGAAAGTGAAAGAAAGTGCCAAACTATTGCATGGTAAAAGTCAAGGAAAGTGCCAAACTATTGGGTATTGCATGATAGAAGTGCATGGGGAAAGTGAAAGAATGTGCCAAACCATTGCACGGTAAAAAAAGTGAAAGAAAGTGCCAAACTATTACATGATGAGAGTGAAAGAAAGTGCCGACCTATTACATGATGAGAGTGAAAGAAAGTGCCGACTATTAGTATTACATGATGAAAGTGAAAGAAAATGCCAAACTATTGCATTATTATGTCCATCAACCAAATGCATTTGCAGTTAGGCGGCAGGTAGGTTCTACTTCTTCACGTGCACTCTTTCATGTCTTTCTTTCGTCTTGCTATTTCCTTGTCATATACCCTGAAATCACTGCATTCCGGTGATAGTGGAAAATTCAACAACAAAAATTTGAGAAAACATACAAAATGCAAAACCAAAAAACAAACAATAGATGTGCAAAGAGGGACTGAATGAAGTAACAAAGCAAGGATGTATATTTTAACCACATTAATTAACCAAATGGGAGAGTTATCAATTTGTCAAAAAGTATGTTAATATTTATATTATATTCATATATTTTTGTTTCGTTCTTGTGTTTTATTCAGAGAAATTCTAGAATATATATACATGTATTATATGTACATGTACATACACATATGCATAAATTGTTTTGTTGTTCTTGTCAAGTTTTGTTGTTTTATATTTCTTAAGTTACAGACATTCCAATGAAGAAAGAAAAAATATTTTTTTAACATTATATTAAGTGGATCTTTTTTTCTCACAATTGCATGCGTCACTTTTTGAGGTTTATCTCAAGATGCAACAACGTACAAAACCTATTTTCTTAATGGCTTTTAAGTTAATTAGGCATAATGTATGCACTTTACAAACTCTCCATGAGAGACAAAACCGGTGTTCTCTATCAATTAATGATGATATGTCAAAGTAGAGAACTGGAACAATGTACCACTCTGAGACTAAGTATGGGTACGGACAAAGGGATTTTGTCCAAACATGGGGATTTCAGATTTTTATGTCTTGTTTATAATTTACGCGTATTTTTGTTAGGATTCATGGATGTTTTCTTAAAAAATGACAGTAGTTTTTTTTAATGCGTCATATGATTTTTTTTCAACGAAATGAACAATAAATGGCTTGTGCCTTACTTATTGCTGGTATTTTTTTTTTTCTTCTGTTGTCTTCGATGCCTTCCATGTTGTAAAGTGAAGCTAGTTGTGTCAATCGCTCTACTTGCATCCACCAGGTACTGAAAAGAAACCTCATGTTTGCCCGTATCCACCAGGTACTGAAAAAGAAATCTCATGTTTGCCTGTATCAACCAGGTACTGAAAATGAAATCTTATGTTTGCTTGTATCAACCAGGTACTGAAAATGAAATCTCATGTTTGCCTGTATCCACCAGGTACTGAAAATGAAATATGTCACGTTTGCCCGTATCCACCAGGTACTGCAAAAAGAAATCTCATGTTTACCCGTATCCACCAGGTACTGAAAAAGAAATCTCATGTTTGCCCGTATCCACCAGGTACTGAAAATAAATTCTCATAAAGTTTGGCCATTTCCACCAGTTATTGAAAATTTAATCCCATGATGTGATGTATATCCACATTTACCAGCTGCTAAAAATTTAATCTCATAATGTTTGGTCTCATCCACCAGGTAATTAAAATTTAATCTTATGGTATTTGCAGGTGTTATGGTATTTGCCCACATCCATCAGATATTGAAAATGAAATCTAGTGCTTGCCCAAATCCATCAGGTACTGACAATGAAATGTCAAAGCATTTGTCCTCATCCATCGGGTACTGCAAATGAAATCTCACAGTGTTTGTCCACATCCATCAGGTACTGCAAATGAAATCTCACAGTCAGTGTTTGCCCACATCCATCATGTACTGAACATAAAATCTCATAGTGTGTTCACATCCATCATGTTCTGAACATAAAATCTCATAGTGTTTGCCCACATCCATCATGTACTGAACATAAAATCTCATAGTGTTTGCCCACATCCATCATGTACTGAACATAAAATCTCATAGTGTTTGCCCACATCCATCATGTACTGAACATAAAATCTCATAGTGTTTGCCCACATCCATCATGTACTGAACATAAAATCTCATAGTGTTTGTACACATCCATCAAATACTGAAAATGAAATCTCATAGTGTTTGTACACATCCATCAAATACTGAAAATGAAATCTCATAGTGTTTGTACACATCCATCAAATACTGAAAATGAAATCTCATAGTGTTTGTACACATCCATCAAATACTGAAAATAAAATCTCATAGTGTTTGTACACATCCATCAAATACTGAAAATGAAATCTCATAGTGTTTGTATACATCCATCAAATACTGAAAATGTAATCTCATAGTATGTGTACACATCCATCAGATACTGAAAATGTAATCTCATAGTATTTGTACACATCCATTAGATACTGACAATAAAATCTCATAGTATTTTTTCCACATCCCATCAGATACTGAAAATGAAATATCATAGTATTTTTTCCACATCCATCAGATACTGACAATAAAATCTCATAGTATTTTTTCCACATCCATCAAATACTGAAAATGAAATATCATAAATCATAGTATTTGTACACATCCATCAGGGGCTGAAAATGATCTCTCATAGTATTTTTCCACATCCATCAGATAGTGAAATGAAATATTATAATATTTACCCACACCCATCAGATAGTGAAAGTGAAATATCATAATATTTACCCACACCCATCAGATAGTGAAAGTGAAATATCATAATATTTACCCACACCCATCAGATACTGAAAATGAAATCTCTTAGTGTTTGTCCACATCCATCAGTCACTGCAAAGTAGCAAAAATAAAAAAAATTGAAGCTTTTCATTTGCAGGTCATATATGAGCTTAAGATTAACTTTAATACAAACAAAACCAAGATTCTAAACCTTTTTTATTCCAGTGTCACATATGAAAAACCAGAACTCTACACCTTGTTAGTACATGCTACTGCTACTACATATATTTGAGTTTAGGACAAACATTACGAGCAAAATAACCACAATTTGAAGCTTTTCATTTCAAGGTCATATGTGAGCTTAAGATTACATTTAATGCAAAAACCAAGATTCTAATTCTTTTGTTTTTCACCGTCATCTATGAGCTTAGGACTAACTTTACTAGAAAATCAGAAGTCTAGATCTTTTTAAGTACATGGTAATCTTAGAGTTTAGGAGACATTTTAGTAGCAACAAACAAACAATTTGAACCATTTCATTAAATGGCCTTACATGAGCTTAAAATGAGCTCGTTTGTTACCCCAAAACGTCACGTGTTTGTTCTGTCTTTATTAGTGGAGTTGTCACTTATTGTCATAATTCACCCATGAGCTTAAAATTAATTTTCGACCATCATTTGCAGCCTTGCTTTTCCTACGTTATAGATTTTAAAAGTAACTGGAGTTTTGCCTGCTGACAGTAGAATGCAACATTTGAAAGACAGGGCGGTACACCAAACTACCTCCTCATATATATATATATATATATATATATATATATATATATATATATATATATATATATATATATATATATATATATATATATATATATATATATATATATATATATATATATACTTGTTCATCTTAGTTTCAATTACTTCAACAGCAGTTGTACATATGTCGTATATCAGTAGGGGCCATAAGAGCTTGGGAATCAACATGAACTGCAGGCATCACACTTTATATTTTCCTTTGGAGACCACACTTGTCGATTCTTTCCAGCCGGTCCTCGGCCACATCTTTCTTTAGTGTCTCTTGATCTCTTGGTATCTTTGAGTGTCGCATCATACCATCTTCATAGGCTGTTAACTGGTTCCTCTTACACGGTAGGTATTCCCTGATGTCCTATCGAGAATGAAATGTTCTCTGTTACTTTTCCTTTACGGATTCAGAGGCATCGAGCTTTCTTAGGCTTGAACTTCATTTTGCATAAGTTCACAAGTTTGTCCAATCGTTTCAATATTCTATGTGTTTCATGTTCTTTGGATGACAGAACTGACTATGAGATAACATTTTCAAATTCTGATGGATGTGTACAAACACTATGCGATTTCATTTTCAGTATCTGATGGATGTGTACAAACACTATGCGATTTCATTTTCAGTGTTTTGATGTGTTTTGATGGATGTTGACAAACACTGTGATATTTCATTTTCAGTATCTGATGGATGTTGACAAACACTGTGATATTTCATTTTCAGTATCTGATAGGGTGGGAAACAAACATTTTCTGATAGAGGTGGATGTTATTTCATTTTCAGTATCTGATAGATGTGGACAAACACTGTGATATTTCATTTTCAGTATCTGATAGAGGTGGACAAACACTGTGATATTTCATTTTCAGTATCTGATAGAGGTGGACAAACACTATGATATTTCATTTTCAGTATCTGATGGATGTGTACAAACACTATGATATTTCATTTTCAGTATCTGATGGATGTGTACAAACACTGTGATATTTCATTTTCAGTATCTGATGGATGTGTACAAACACTATGATATTTCATTTTCAGTATCTGATGGATGTGACAAACACTGTGATATTTCATTTTCAGTATCTGATGGATGTGGACAAACACTGTGATATTTGATTTTCAGTATCTGATGGATGTGTACAAACACTGTGATATTTCATTTTCAGTATCTGATGGATGTGGACAAACACTGTGATATTTCATTTTCAGTATCTGATGGATGTGTACAAACACTGTGATATTTCATTTTCAGTATCTGATGGATGTTGACAAACACTATGAATATATGATATTTCATTTTCAGTATCTGATGGATGTTGACAAACACTATGATATTACATTTTCAGTATCTGATGGATGTGTACAAACACTATGATATTACATTTTCAGTATCTGATGGATGTTGACAAACACTGTGATATTTCATTTTCAGTATCTGATGGATGTTGACAAACACTATGATATTTCATTTTCAGCGTTTTGATGGATGTTGACAAACACTATGATATTTCATTTTCAGTGTTTTGATGGATGTTGACAAACACTATGATATCTCATTTTCAGTGTTTTGATGGATGTTGGCAAACACTATGAGAGTTTAACTGACTTAGGCTGATGAAATAATTGCCAGGCAAACTTGAAACGCTTTCTGAAGAATGTCTTGTGTTTTCTTTCTTTGGTACCTCCATTTCGTACTGTTTCGGCCTTGCTCAGAGTATTATGCTTCATCTTCAACTCTTCCCATATCTTTTACAACCCTTGCTTTTCAAATTCTGAGGCTTGTTTCATACGTTTTCTCATACTTTTCTTATGCTATCCATCTCTCTTTGGCGTCTGTTCTTGGCAAGATGACATAGTGGTTTTGGTTGTTTCACGCCAAGAGTTTCTCTGCAAGTTTGGTAGACAATGTCACCACAGTTTGTTAACTCATGGTCTAGCGTGCTATTCCCTATCATGGTATTTAGCCTCTGGGTGATCTTCTTGTCCAGAGCTTTCCATTGAACTTTACGCTGGCGGGTGGAAATGTGATCTTTGGGCGTCTCCCGTCAAGAGATTGTGTGAGTTCCAAGTCAGATTGACTTTGTTGTTTGTCCTCAGCACTGGGCTTGGTTTTCCGATGACCTACCTGCCGGTGCAGGGCGTTGCAATTCAATCATTGAATGAGTCATGCATCCCTTCTTTGTTTGGTGGATCTTCTTTCCTCTTTCAGTGGTAAATCTTCTGCCACATATGCATGGAAACTCCGTTTGCTCGTCTTCACTCACAAAGTCTGTCGGGGCTTAGCGGTCATAATCGAATGGGCGTCTATGAGTCCACTATTCTCTCCCCCCTTTTGGTGGGCTCTGAAATATCTGAGAAGAGTAGTAGGGAAAACTAAAAGAGACAAAATCAGAAACACAACAATAAGAGATCAAACCAAAGCAGATGGCATCAAAACTGAGATAGAAATCAATCAATCGAGATGGTTTGGGCATGTAAACAGTATGAATGGCAATAGACCCGCTAAATCAGTATACAGTGTAAAAGCCCAAGATAAAAGGCCAAAATGCAGACCTCGGAGAACATGACAAGAAGATATAAAAGAGGTATAGAAATTCAACTTTTTTGGATGAAACTAGCAGTATATAATGGCCTGAATGTTGAAAGTTAAAAACTCTTTGTGATGATTATTATAAAACTAAATATGGTATGTATAGGAAGATTTGTAAAGATTGTTATAAGAAAAGAAATAACGATCAAGAGAAATGTCTAGAATGTATGAACTATATAACACAAATATATTTTAAAAGACATATTTAAAATAAACATAAAAAACAGAGGTCCTAACAATCACCATGGAATTTTGAAATTGCACGACCTGTTAATGTTAAGTGAAGCAATAACTAGTTGTTAACACCTAAGGTTTATTTAAGCATTTTAAACGACGTTCAAATACTTTTTTTATCAATTTCACTAAAATTAGGAACAAACCACGTTTTGGCTAAATTGTTTTAAAATATTACATCGATCTCTAATAATACATTAATTACAAAAGTAGACATCGTTTTAATGGAAAATCTTTGATCTAATACTTTCACAAGTAGAAAGAGTTTTATCAACTTTATTAAGACATTTTGGAGCTGCAATCATATAATTCAGAACATCAGAAACATTTTTTTCCTTTATACATATATTTAAGTTTTTCAATACTTTGTCCATACCCTATATTTATCAAATATACTGCTTTATAAAAAAAGAAACTAAGTGTAGTGGAATATCATTATCAACAGGTTGGGTTGAAGTTGATTCAATATGATTTTAATTTCTTCTTTCTCATCATCACTCAAAGTGTATTTATCTTTATATTCCATGATTCCTTTAGTTAAATCTTCATCTTCTGTAATAGTACCATCTTTATCAGAAACAGTTATTTTCCTGCTATCAATTTCAAATAGGATCGTTCCTTAAGGTTCGCTTATGTTATGTATATTATGATCAATACCGTATGTATCTTTTAATTGTTTATATAATTCATTAGAATTATTAGTTGTTATTAAAATGTCGTTAATATTCTGTCTTATTTGATTAGAAATAAGTTGTGTTGTGTGAGCAATTCCAATACATTCGGTATTCCATTTAAAAATAAATCAGTAACTAATTTGTCATTTTTTTTATTTCATTCTCAGAATTAATTGTTGCATTGGATATGTTGTTTGTTTGATTCAGATCAGATCATATTTTATCCTCACCCCATTCTCTTTTATTACATGAATGAACATAATAATTGATATTATATTTTTCTAGATAGCTTTTCTTTAACCAATAATTTTCACCACTCCCACTTTTTCCATAAATAATACAATGATTGTTAGAGTGATTACAGGAGCCAACACCTTCAGTTGACCCTTCAGGTGCTTCTAATAAATTTCTTTGTTTACGATCAAATATTGGAATATAGTTAAACTGTATTGCACTATTCACTTCTTTTATTATATTATGCTTTCTGTCCCTTTTTTCCGAAAAATGAAATATACTAATATTCAGATAGGAAAAATGTTGTTATTTTAGTACTCATTTTAAAAACAAAATACAATTATCGGAGCGAAGCGTCCTAAAGGGTTTTTACATATTGCTCAATTGGAGTTGCAAATTTAATAAGAATATTTTTGGATTGATCCAATAGGTTCCTCGTTAATCCTTTACCTTTCTTTTTCTTTGGTGGAATTATTTTATGAACATTTGTTTGTGATACTCATGAAGCTATCTCAGTTAAGGTTTTAGTAGCCACCTGTTTACCAACATTACTATCAACTCCTTTTGCTGCTTATGAAGTTATTGAACTAACTAAATAATCAATTAGTCCATCTCCAGTTGTAGCGGCGTTTTGGTTTTTGTTGTAATAACCACTTGCACTTGAAGTGTTTTTATCTTTTCAAAATAATACATTTTTAATAAGAACATTTTAAACTTATCCCTTTTAACTGTTACTATGTTATTAGCATTAGTCTACTTCATGTTACTCTGTAAAACAAATATATTATTTTCTTCAACGCTCAGATATGGACACTGAAGAATTTTAAATTTTATTCAGAGTTACTATACTTAATACAAATTAAAAAAAGTTTTATCCTATAAATCTACGCGGTCATTAAGATTTTTCAACTAATTTTTATCGATAATGTTTTTCTTATATAAAACTTTGAATATTTATTTAACGAAAGCAACGCCTGTATACCTGCTTCTTTGCTAGCAAATAATATATCTGTTCTATCGATTAATTCACCAGGATCACAAGGAAGAACAACTGTTTGATTATTTATACTAGTACCAAAAGTTTGTCTTCGAAGTTTTGATGGATAATGTGTTTAATATAATTCTCATACTTATATCATCGACGATTATCTTTCATATTTGCATCTGGTTTAAACAAATTATTTGAATCTATCATTATATTTTCAAAGGCTTTTTTATCTTCATCAGTGATTAAACTTTTTATTAGGCTTTATTCTTGATAATAATTCCCATAAGCCTTCAGTTTCTTTGTATTCTTTCCATTTACAATAATTTTATTGTTAGTATTTGTTAAGATATATTTATTTCCAATGAGAAGTTTTTGATCGATTATATTAGGTCCGAAAGTAAAGTTGAATCATAAAGTTTCTTACTATTTAATGTAGTCGATAAATATTTGTTTTCCTAGTTTGCCTAAATCATATTTATTTCCTTTCTGCATCTTTAACATATTCTATTGCTGGTGTGTTTATTTTATTTTCTAAGCTTGATTATAATCTTCCAATAGATTAGTTTCTTCATCTATTTTTTCTTGTTAATTTATCATCGCCTAGCCATCTCTTTATACTTCTCTGTTCTGTATTGCTTACGTAGCTCCTTTCAGAAATGAATCTATATTTTAATTCATCTTTTAATGCAATGTATTGTTTAATTTCTTCATTACCTTCATTGTAATCATATATATTTTGAAAAGGCATTTTTATTAAATATTTTTTTTAACGATTCTTAACTTCATTTCTACCCTTTTCTTTTATCTCTTCTTCATAAATCTTTTTATTTTCAGAAGATCTAATACTTATTTATATTGGTCAAATTTCTTTTCTTCATTTAATACAAGTTCATATTCCTTATGATTACCTTCAAGCACTTTGGAAATAAGCTATTCGATAGTATTTAATTTAGTTTCTACAAATGTGTAGATATCTCTATGAATGTTTCTGTTCTTCGATTTTAAACGTTATTATCAAGTTTATTTGATAATCCACACAAACAGCAGCTAAAGCAGATAAACTTAAAATAACCATTAATACTACTAATAATGGCAGAGCTGATACACCAGCAACCGTTGATAAAGAAAAACGGTATTTAAGCCATAATTAGTGTAATGTAATGCATTAGTTGCCTTAATGTACATTTTAGATAAAATTCTTCGTTCTTCACTGTTTTGTTGTAAATAGTTTTTAACATCTTTGATGTCATTTAATCTGCGATCGGAAACCATAAGAGCTTCGCTATTTTTATTATTGTTAAAATTGTTGTTTTGTTTTACTCTTCATTGAGTACTCAATTACGTTATTATACGATGAAATGTTCGGAAATGAATAGTAACTCTCCAGATCCGTCAACCCAATTTCATATTGTTTATTTGGATTTATTGGAGATGGGTTAAATACTGTAGTAAAATCAGGTTTATTTTGAGTGACTATAATTGGATGATCTTCTTTAGGCGATGTATTCTTAATCAAGGTTTTCGATTACTTTTTTTCCAATTTGTTTATCAATTGTTTGTTTACAAAAAAGGTCACGAAGATCAAGTTTTAAAGATAGATTTTGTAAAATAGAAGTTATCTAAGTTATGTCTGTATTTTCCATTATGAACCGGAGATGAATTATCAATAGCTTGAAAGTTATAAGGTTTAAGCCAACAGATTTCACATACATTTTTATACTCATCGTGATCCATATCCATTGAAACATGATCTGGATAAACATGCCTATTTTTACTGTCTTGTTTAAATAGACATAGGAAGTTACTATTTTTTGTCATATCGTTTGTCTTGGCAACAGAAAGTAAAAATAGTCAACATTTGAATGTCTACCGGGTGTATAATAATCAGTACACTTATTTTTCTTCTTCTAATAACACATCATCAAATATCTTTAGGTTTTTATTTGTTGATTTTAATCCTCTGGATCTATTACCTCATCGTCACTTTCAAAGTAATCACAACTTATTGGGTTTCTTTCACTCATTTGTGTTATCACATCATAAGTTGAAAAATCTTTGTTATTGATTTCTTCTCTATTGTTAAACAAATTACAAATGACCTTTTATCTAATCTATTACCAAACCCTTCTTTCTTTCTTTATCACCCCACATTCTACCTTCCGGTGTATGGGTTTAGATGTCCGAAATGATCTTTCTCCAGGATGCCCTGTCCTGACATTTTCTGTTTCCTTCCGTGAAAGTTAAATTTATTTTCGTTTATGCCTCTTTTATATCTTTTTTCCCACTTTCCCCGAGTTTACCTTGAGTTTTAGCACTATATATTGATTAAGCTATTCTATCGTCACTCATACCCAAAACATCTCAGTGAATTCTTTTCTATCTTAGTTTTTATGCAATTTGCTTTGGTTTGATCTCTTATCGTCGTGTTTCTGATATTGTCTTTTTTAGTTTTCCTATTACTCTTCTTAGATATTTCATTTCAGCTGCCTGTACTACTGTATTCCCTAGTGTCTAATGTCCAGGTTTCACTGCCACAGAGTAGAGTAGGACAATATACTGTGTTGTATACTGTCATTTTGGTTTTTGTTGACAATTCTTGTTTACCTACAAATGCCTTTTCAAGATGGTTGTATATTGCACTTGCCTTTTTGTATTCTCTAGCTGATTTCTTCTCTTAGTTTTCCCTCTGAGTTAATCATTACTCCTAGGTAATTGTAGCTTCGAACTTGTTCTAAATTCTCCCTGGCCAATTTAAGATTGTATGTTTTAGCTTCCCTAGTTACTTGACTTGCATTGGTTTGGTTTTCTTTGAATTTATTCTCATTCCTCTTTTATTTAATTCATTATTCACCGTTGATATTCGACTGGAGGTCCCTTTCTAATTTTCGAATAGAATTAAATCATCAGCATATGAAAGCATTGATACATTTACTGGTTTGAGCTTCCGCGTACCTACATTCATTTTCTTCATTTTTGAGGATACCTATCCGACTGAATCCATAAATGTGATAAACAAAAGGGAAACAAACCCTGCCTTACTCCTATATCTACACCAAATTCTTCAGATACATTTCCAGCTAATCGCACTGCACGTGATGGTTTAATATAAAAAAACAACTTTTAATGGCTTCTTTTAAATTTTGCTCTACATGAGTTCTTTTTAAGAAATGCCATAGCTCGTCCCTCCTCACAGTGTCAAATACTTTTTCTAAGTCAATAAAACACAGGTGCAAGTCAATGTTTCTCTCAAGGAATTTTCCTATTATTTGTCTAATTGTACACATGTAGTCTTGTACACTTCTTTCTGATCTAAATCCACTCTGGTGTTCTTCAATCTGAATCTCTACTCTTTTTTTGTCTAGTCGCATTTCCAGAATTCTGGTACGCTAAGAATCGATATCTCTCTATAGTTTGAGCATTGCATAGTTGATCCTTTCTTGTGTATTGGTACTATCGTTCCTTTATTCCAGTGCTCTGAGATGTCTACATCTCCAGTTGTCTCATCTGGATCATTTGTTACTCTTACTAATTGATATGTACTCCTTGTTTCATATGTTGTGGAGGGATTATGTAATCGTTGAAAATACTTTCTCCACATTTCCATGATTTCGCTGCCTCTTTTCATTATTTCTCATTTTGGTGTTCTTAATTTATCATATTGGACATGCTTTGGTCTTAGTCATGCTCTTCATTGCTCCCCAGAACACCTTTTGAATTCCTTTATAGCTTTCATGAAGTCTTTATCCAAGCTCTTTCCATTGTTCCTGTTTTGCTTTCCTAACTTCCTCTTTGGCGATAGTTCTTTTACTCACGTAATATATCCTATCCCATGACCTCATTGTTTGCAAATATTTCTTCCACGCATCCTTCTTTTTTTATCTTAGTCTTGACATTCTCATTCCACCACGCTGTTGTTTTCCTATCTCCTTTAATTTGTTTCCTACCACAGACCTCTTCAGAACAACTGAAGAGTGTTTCTTATACATTTGCTACTTTTATTCTATTGTGCTATCATTCAGATCAATCTGCCTTTCATTGATACATCTTTTAATCCTGAATTGGTATATCTATTTTACTATTGGTTTATTTAGTTTTTCTATTTTGAGTTTAGTAGCTTTCTTCTCTTTCCTTTTCTGTTTGTTTTCTTCAGTAAGTAATCTCATTTTGGCTATCACTAGTTGATGATCATTAAATATTTCAGCTCCTCTGTTTACTCTTGCATCCATTGTACTGTAAAAAAAAAGAGAGCTGCTAACTATTATGTAGTCTATGATTGACTTTTCACATCTGTCTTCATTTACTCTTGTGTTTTTGTGATATCTTTATGAGGAAAAATATGTTAGCTATTTTCATGTTATATATTTAGGCAAAAATCTATTAGACTCTCTCCATTTGGAGAAGTTGTCTCTCCTTCCTGCTACCTATTACTCTAGCGTTTAAATATACTCTAGTGTTTAAATATGCTCTAGCGTTTAAATATATTCTAGCGTTTGTGTTTAAATATACTCTAGCGTTTAAATATACTCTAGCATTTAAATATACTCTAGCGTTTAAATATGCTCTAGCGTTTAAATATACTTTAGCGTTTAAATATACTCTAGCGTTTAAATACACTCTAGCGTTTAAATCTCCTAAAAGCATTAGTTCCTGTTTAAGTTTGAGATTCTTTACAGCTATTTGTAAATCGTTTTCTAAGACATCTTTTTTCTTTGGTAGCGTCTTCGTTTGGTCCATAAGCTATTAATAATTTAATTTCTCTTCCTTTGGGTTTAACATTTATCTCTAATAGCCGTGAGCTTAAACATTTCAAACTTTCGAGTAGCTTTTCTTGCCTTTTATGCATTAGGAGGCCTACTCCTGCTCTAGCTCTATCTTTGACATCTACTCCTGAGAAGATTAAAATATGATTTGGTCGTACATTTTCTATTCCTTGTCCTTTTTTGTTTGTTTCTGTAATAGCCAAAATGTCTAATTTGAATTTTTCCATGTCTTCAACTAATTCTATTTTCCATTTATTGTCCTAACATTCCATGTTCCAAAAATCACAGTCCGTGTGCTTTCCTAGAGTTGTCTTCGAAAATTCAAGCCTGGTTTATCATTATATGTAGTTCTTTGAATCAGTTTGGTTTTGGATAAGCAGGGATTGGCCCACTGTACCCTAGGTAGATGGTGGGGCTCTCACCTTGAGCCCTCTACCAGGTCTTGTTATTTTCTGTCAGGGTTGACTCCCTTTGTCTTTGGCTGCTCAAAACCAGCCCACAAGGCAGCAGGTTGTTACTTTCTGTCAGGGTTAACTTCTTTAGCCTTTGGTCAACCAAGACCCGCCTACAAGGCAGGAGGAGACTCGTGGAGGGCAGGACATTTCATTATTTTATGTATTGGTTGAAATAATGATTTACCATCAACGATTAATTGATCATAATGTAATAAATTAGGCTTTAACCATAGATTTAACAATAAGTTTGATTTCCCACAAGCAGATTTTCCTACGATTAATCCTCTTATTGATTTTAGGTAAAATGGGTGAATTATCTTTATTTGATTGTTCTTCCCAATCTAGATTTATATCCTTTTTTTTTAAAGAGCATTTTTAGACAAACACACAAAAACAACACCGTATATGACAGAATGCATGAAATGCAATCATATTTTCTGACCTCAACAAAACATATGATTTGTTAGAAAATAACAACCCTTAGACCACTCGCACTTAAAAAGCATAATAAAAATAATTAATGATATGCATGTATTTTCAATTATACTGTTTTCGTTAATGTATATAATCCCGAAATAATTATATAGATGAATGAAAGTAGAGTGAAAATCGGGGTTTTCACGGTTATGAAAAAGCAGGGAACATAAAGGAGAAAGGAACGTGACCGGAACATCTTTAAGACACATACCCAGGCGATTGAAAAAAAAGTGATTTTGAACCCAGCAACAAAGTCGATAAATCACTGGAGCATTTTACGAAGTATTACGGCGGCTATACCAACGAAAAGATTAATTTCAGAAACAGCTGGATAGCACGAAGCCCAAGCATGCCATTCATACGTTGCAGTTTAATGTCCTATTTATATAGAATCATAACTCGTTGACAGCCAACATCACACTAAAGATATTGATTTTGACAAAGTTTCTTCTCAACAGCCGAAAGGATGCTCCGGGTATTTATAAAAAATTAAAACTTACAAAATTCAATTTAAAAAAAAAGTTGTTTCCAACAGCCGATATGTTACTCGGATATGTTTTTTTTTTTTATTTATCTAAGAGATTTTTACCTTGTTTTCAGTTGATTTTTACTGATAGTGGAATGCCCCCTTTCCCCCAATACCCAATTTCAATTCCTTTTTTATCCCCTTTTACCCACGGCTCCACTATTGGATACTCCACCCCTTTCCCCATCCCCTTTTTTATAATCTCCCAAACCTTCCGCCCCGGCTCTTTATTCTGGATACTCCCCCTTCCCTTCCTGTCTCTTTCTCCTTTTTTTATCCCCCTCCTTCCCCCCGCCTTTTATACCATTTACCCACGGCCCCTCTATTGGTCATTCCTTCCTTCCCCTCATCCACTTTTCCATTTCCCCAATACTTCTTCTCCGGCTCTTTATATTGCACACTTCTTCCTCTTCCCTTTCCTTTTTACCCCTTTTTCACCTATTCTACCTCCTTTTCACCCTTTCTATTTCACCCCTTTTCACCATTTCTTCCTGCCACCCCTTTCACCATTTCTACCCCTTTTTCACCATTTCTTCCACCATTTCTTTTCACCATTTTCTATTTCCCTTTTCACTATTTCTACCCCCCATTTTTCCTACTATTTCCTATCCCCCTTTTTCACCCCTATTTTCTCACCATTTTTTCACCCTTTCTATCTCCTCACCTTTTCACCATTTCTACCCCCTTTTCACCATTTCTACCTTTCACCATTTCTACCCCTTTTCACCCCCTTTTTTCACCATTTCTACCCCTTTTCACTATTTCTACCTTTTTCCTATTTCTATCCCCTTTTCCCATTTCTTCCCACTTTTCACCCTTTCCCCTTTCCCCTTTCCCCCTTTATCCCCCTTTTCACCCTTTCTACCCCCTTTTCACAATTTCTACCCCTTTTTCACCCTTTCTATCCCCCTTTCACCATTTCTACCCTTCTTCATCATTTCTACCCCCTTTTCACCATTTCTACCCCCTTTTCACCATCTCTACCCCTTTTTCACCATTTCTACCTCTTTTCATCACTTCTACCCCCTTTTCACCATAGGTATCCCCTTTTTTACCATTTCTACCCCTTTTCACCATTTATACCACCTTTTCACCATTTCTATCCCCTTTTCACTATATGTATCCCCTTTTTACCATTCTACTCCTTTTTACCATTTATAAATTTTTCACATTTCTACCCCTTTTTCACCATTTCTACCCCCTTTTCACCATTTCTACCCCCCTTTTCACCATTTCTACCCCTTTTCACCATTTCTACCCCTTTTTCACCATCTCTTATCCCCATTTTTTCACCATTTCTACTCCCTCTCTTTTCACCATTTCTACCCCCCTTTTCACCATTTCTACCCCCTTTTCACTATTTCTACCCCCTTTTCACTATTTCTATTTTCACTATTTCTTCCCCTTTTCACGATTTCTACCCCCTTTTCACCATTTCTACCCCTTTTCACTATTTCTACCCTTTTCACTATTTCTACCCCCTTTTCACCATTTCTACCCCTTTTCCACCATTTCTTCCCCTTTTTTTCACTATTTTCTACCCCTTTTCACTATTTCTACCCCTTCACCATTTTCACCATTTCTACCTTTTCACCATTTCTACCCCCTTTTTTCACCATTTCTACCCCACCATTTCTACCTTTCACTATTTCTACCCCCTTTTCACCATTTCTACCCCCCTTTTTCACCATTTCTACATTTTCACCATTTCTACCCCCTTTTTCACTATTTCTACCCCTTTTCACCATTTCTACCCCCACCCATTTTCCTCACTTTTCACCATTTCTACCTCCTTTTCACCATTTCTACCCCCTTTTCACCATTTCTACCCCCTTTTCACCATTTCTACCCCCTTTTCACCATTTCTACCCCTTTTCACCATTTCTACCCCTTTTCACTATTTCTACCCCCTTTTCACTTTTCTACCCCCTTTTCACTATTTCTACCCCTTTTCACCATTTCTACCCCTTTTTCACTATTTCTACCCCATTTTCACTATTTCTACCACCTTTTCTCTTTTCTTCCCCCTTTTCTACCCTATTTCTACCCCCTTTTCACCCTATTTCTTTTCCCCTTTTCACCATTTCTACCCCTTTTCACCATTTCTACCCCCTTTTCACCATTTCTACCCCCTTTTCCCCATTTCTTCCACTTTTCATTTCTACCTCCTTTCACCCCCCTTTTCCTTTATCCCCCTTTTCACCATTTCTACCCCCTTTTCACCATTTCTACCCCCTTTTCACCCATTCTACTTTTCACCCTCTTTTTACCATTTCTACCCCTTTTCACCATTTCTACCCCCTTTTCACCATTTCTACCCCCTTTTTCACCATTTCTACCCCTTTTTCACCATTTCTACCCTCTTTTCATCATTTCTATCCTTTTCACCATATGTATCCTTTTTTTCCATTTTCTACCCCTTTTCTTTTCTACACCATTTCTATCTCCTTTTCACCATTTCTATCCCCTTTTTACCATTTCTACCCCCTTTTCATAATTTCATATCTACCCGCTTTCTCACCATATGTTTCTTCCCCCTTTTCACCATTTCTATCCTCTTTCACCATTTCTACCCCCTTTTTCATTTTTCCATTTCTATCCCTTTTTTCTACCCTTTTCACCATTTCTTCCCTTTTCACATTTCTACCACACCTTTTCTTGTCTTTTCAATTTCTATCCCCTTTTTCACCATTTCTTCCCCTTTTCACCATTTCTACCTCCTTTTCACCATTTTCTACCCCTTTTCACCATTTCTACCCCTTTTACCATTTCTACCCTCTTTTCACTTCTACTTTTCACTATTTCTTCCCCTTTTCATCATTTCTACCCCCTTTTCACTATTTCTTCCCCCATTTCACTATTTCTTACCCTTTTCATCCTCCTTTCCCGTTTCCCGTTTCCCCCCCCATTTCTATTTCTTCTCCTTTTCATCATTTTCATTCCCTCTTTTCCTCATTTCTATCTCCTTTTCACCATTTCTATCCTTTCACCATTTATTCCCCTTTTCACCATTTCTATCCTCTTTTCTATTTCTATCCTCTTTTCCCCATTTATTCCCCCTTTTCACCCTTCCCCCTTTCCCCCCTTTCCCCGTCATCCCCCTTTTCACTATTTCTACCTTTTCACTTTTTCTTCCCCCTTTTCACCATTTCTCCCCCCTTTCTTCTATTTCTCCCCCCTTTTCCCTTTTCTACCCCTTTTCACCATTTCTACCCCTTTTCACCATTTCTACCCTTTTTTACCATTTCTATCCCCTTTTCACTACATTTCTACCGCCTTTTCACCATTTCTACCATGTTTTCACCATTTCTTCCCCCTTTTCACTATTTCTACCTTTACACAATTTCTTCCCCCTTTTCACTACCCCCTTTTCGCTATTTCTACCCCATTTTCACCCTTTCTATCCCCGTTTGACTATTTCTACCCCTTTTTCACCATTTGTACCTTTTCACCATTTCTTCCATAACTTTTCATCCTTCCCCCTTTCACTTTCCCTTTATCCCCTTTTCACCATTTCCACTCTCTTTTCACCATTTCTACCCTTTTTCACAATTTCTACCCCCTTTTTACCATTTATACCCCCTTTTCACCATTTCTACCCCCTTTTTACCATTTCACCCCCTTTTCTTGTTTCTACCCCCTTTTCACCATATGTATCCCTTTTTACCATTTCTTTTTTCATCATTTCTTTTCACCATTTCTACCCCCTTTTCACCATTTCTACCCTCTTTTCATCATTTCTACCCCATTTCACCATTTTCACCATTTCTGTTTCTATCCCCTTTTCACCATTTCTTCTCCTTTTCACTATTTCTACCCCTTTTCACCATTTCTCTTTCACCCCCTTTTCACCATTTTACCCTACCTTTCCCTTTTTCACTATTTCATCCCCCTTTTCACCCCCCCTTTTCATTATTTCTATCCCCTTTTCACCATTTGTATCCCCTTTTCATTTCTACCCCCTTTTCACCATTTCTATCCCTTTTCACCATTTCTATCCCTTTTCATTTTCTACCCCCTTTTCACCATTTCTATTTTCTATCCCTCTTTTCACCATTTCTACCCCCTTTTCACTATTTCTACCCCCCTTTTCTACTGCTATTTCTACCCCTTTTCACCATTTCTACCCCCTTTTCACTATTTCTACCCTCTTTTCATATTTCTACCCTCTTTTCACTATTTCTACCCCCTTTTCACCATTTCTTCCCCCCTTTTCATCCTTCCCCATTTCCCTTTTCCCTTTATCCCCCTTTTCACCCTTTCTACCCCCTTTTCACCCTTTCTACCCCCTTTTCACCATTTCTACCCCCTTTTCACCATTTCTTCCCCCTTTCCCCTTTTCCGTTATCCCCCTTTTTCACCATTTCTATCCCCGTTTCTACCATTTATACCCCCTTTGCCCCTTTCCCCCTTTTCCCCTTTTGCTTCCTTCCTCTCTTCCGTCATTTCCCATTATTTCACCCTTTTACCCTTTCCCTCTTTCTCCTTTTATTTCCTTTGTTCGTTTGTACCCCCCTACAAATTAAGTAATGTTATATAACAAAATATTCCAAACTGGCATCAACACGTCCAAATCCCCTACTATTGCCCATGACAGAGAAGTTGATTTGATTTGATTTGATTTAATTTGATTTACCCCACATCCTCAACTAAGATGACCTCCGGGTTTTTAGTTAGAACAGGGGCAGAAGGGGGGGTAAATTATTCAAACCGTTTGCCGGACTCGAACCCACTGCCTTTTTGTTGAAGACCAACACCTTGCCTCTGGACTACTTGTGAACTAACCAAATCCAAAAAC
This sequence comes from Doris montereyensis, assembly GCA_037039925.1. Taxonomy (NCBI): domain Eukaryota; kingdom Metazoa; phylum Mollusca; class Gastropoda; order Nudibranchia; family Dorididae; genus Doris; species Doris montereyensis. The sequence goes on along the minus strand of JAXRKP010001720.1, from coordinate 8,158 downwards.
TGTCTATTCCATGTATTTGTCTCGTCTTTGTAACATTTTATGTCATTTCTTCCCTTTTGACGCATCCTTTGCTTCACTGTTTATCTTTGACTCTAATTGCGTTGTTCGCACTAGGTACAGACGACACATTTTACAAGATTTAAATGATCCATTAAGGTCAATAGCACCAACACAGTTTTTAAACTCAGTATGGGTTTGATGAAATTGACGACAGAGATATATTATTTTCTTATCCGACTTTTTAAATTCACAACAACAATCTAAAGATAACCAAAAGATAAGAATCAACACACCGATATAAACTAACCTAGATCAGACTTAAACCTAAGTCGGTGCCTGTGTCTTTATATTGCGCACAACTACACTCGGTATCCGTAGATATGTAGATAGCCAGATAGATAGACATATAGACAGACAGACCAACAGATAGATAGACACACAGATAGATAAAGATATCATAGCAAAAGATATATACATACTTAGATAGATAGATAGATAGAGAGAGAGAGACAAAGAGATAGATATATAGATAGATAGATAGATAGATAGATAGATAAGTAGACAGATAGATAGAGATAGATAGATAGCTCGATATATATTTAGACAGATATATAGATAGATAGATGGACATATATATATATATATATATATATATATATATATACACATAGATGGATAGATATATATATATATAGGGTAAAATAGATAGGTAGATAAATAGACAGATAGATGGATAGATAAACAGATAGATAGATAGATAGATAGGTAGATAAATAGACAGATAGATACATATATATATATAGATAGATAGATAGATAATAGATTGATATATGTCCAGACAGATAGATAGATAGATCGATAAATGAATAGATAGATAGATAGATAGATAGATAGATAGATAGATAAATAAATAGATAGATAGATAGATAGAGATAAATAAGATAGATAAATAGACAGATAGATAGATAAATAAATAGATAAAGATAGATATATAGATATATAGATAGATAGATACATAGATACATAGATACATAGATAGACATATAAATAAATAGATAAATGGATAGATAGATAAATAGATAGACAGATACATAGATAGATAGATAAATAAGAACTGCCCGACCCTCATATATTCTTCATCCATATATATATATGTTAAGGCTATCGTGCACCTCAAATACCAAAATGGGGTACGTATGCCTGTATAACTCATGTATATATATATAACTATGTGACAGATAAACAGATAACCCACACCAACACGATTTGTTTTCTTTGCCTGCAACTCGAACAGTTATGCCCGACCCTCGGTATATTCTTCATCCAGCAAATAAATTCATCTGTTAAGGCTATCGTGTGACAGTTATGTCAAAGACCAAAAATGGACATTATGACGTACCTGCCTGTACCAACTGGTGTGACAGTTATGCCGGTACCAACTGGTGTGACAGTTATGCCGGTACCAACTGGTGTGACAGTTATGCCTGTACCAACTCGTGTGACAGTTATGCCGGTACCAACTCGTGTGACAATGCCCAGTACCAACTCGTGTTGACAGTTATGCCGGTACCAACTCGTGTGACAGTTATGCCTGTACCAACTCGTGTGACAGTTATGCCGGTACCAACTCGTGTGACAGTTATGCCTGTGCCAACTCGTGTGACAGTTATGCCTGTACCAACTCGTGTGACAGTTATGCCGGTACCAACTCGTGTGACAGTTATGCCGGTACCAACTCGTGTGACAGTTATGCCTGTACCAACTCGTGTGACAGTTATGCCTGTCCAACTCGTGTGACAGTTATGCCTGTACCAACTCGTGTGACAGTTATGCCTGTACCAACTCGTGTGACAGTTATGCCTGTACCAACTCGTGTGACAGTTATGCCGGTACCAACTGGTGTGACAGTTATGCCGGTACCAACTCGTGTGACAGTTATGCTGGTACCAACTGGTGTGACAGTTATGCCTGTACCAACTCGTGTGACAGTTATGCTGGTACCACCACTGGTGTGACAGTTATGCCGGTACCAACTCGTGTGACAGTTATGCCGGTACCAACTGGTGTGACAGTTATGCCACGTACCAACTGGTGTGACAGTTATGCCGGTACCAACTGGTGTGACAGTTATGCCTGTACCAACTGGTGTGACAGTTATGCCGGTACCAACTGGTGTGACAGTTATGCCGGTACCAACTGGTGTGACAGTTATGCCGGTACCAACTGGTGTGACAGTTATGGCGGTACCAACTGGTGTGACAGTTATGCCTGTACCAACTGGTGTGACGGTTATGACTGTACCAACTCGTGTGACAGTTATGCCGGTACCAACTGGTGTGACAGTTATGCCGGTACCAACTCGTGTGACAGTTATGCCGGTACCAACTCGTGTGACAGTTATGCCGGTACCAACTCGTGTGACAGTTATGCCGGTACCAACTGGTGTGACAGTTATGCCGGTACCAACTGGTGTGACAGTTATGCCGGTACGTATATTATACGTATAGTGATAGTAGTAGTAGAACATTTTTATATCGCCTTTCACCGAGACCGTAAGGCGTTTGACAAAAATACGTTGAAATATTCTTAATTCGGCACATTTCAATTTCAATGTCGCATTCCAGGCACATTCACATTAATAAAACATCATGAAGATTGGGCATTGTTTACATTCCCACGTGTGGGTAGTGGGGTCCCTCAACAGAGTAAAGTGTGCAAGAATATGCCAAGGGAGATGCCAGTGTGTCGTATGAGGCAACTAAACGGCAAATAAGTGGTGGCACCTGACACCGAGCCGACTGGTCCTTCAGATTGGGAGCTGGCGTACGGCTATCAACCCGACCTGTAACAAAACTTGATTACAGAAACACGAACATAGATAAATAACAACACCACCCTGTTACAGGACGGATGACCTTCAGTGACGAACGCCGAAAGGATACTACTGGACAGAGACCTCCATCTTCAATCAAAAATTATCTCCAGAGTGGTCGTGGAATGTGCGAACTATGTATGAAGCAGGCAAGTATAAACAGGCTATCCAAGAGATGCATCAGAACAAACTTCACGTAATCAGAATCGGAGAATCCCACTGGATACAATTTGGAAGAAACACAAGAGAATGAATTTTGTATTCTGGAAAAGACCAAGGATCATACCGAGAATAGTTGCTCTCATGTTAGGTAAAGCAGCCCAGAAAAGGCTTGAAGGATGGGAACCCTATGGCTCAATGATCATCATGGCGTGATTTACATCAAGAAACAAGAGGATTAACATCAACATAGTGCAATTCTAAGCGACGACAAATGATGCAGGTGACGACGAGAAGGATGAATTCTACAACCGGCTACATGGAGTGATAGAAAAGCTACCCTCTAGAGATGTCAATAGCGTGATGGGAGATGTAAAGGTGGGAGCTGGCAACACTGGATATAAAGAAATAATGGGCAAACAAGGACTGAGAGAGATGAACGACAATAGAGAAGGGTTTGCAAATATGTGTTCCTTCAATGGATTGGTTATTGACGGTGCAATTTTCCAACACAAGAAGACCCATAAGGTCACATGGGTATCACCGGGTGGAAACACAGAAAATCAAATTGACCATTTCTGTAGATCTAATAAATTTAGGCGTTCATCAGAGAATGTTCGAGTTCTCAGAGGTGCAGATATAGGATCAGACAATCATCTAATACTAGTAGTGTTGAAAGGCTTAGGAAATAGAACAACAGATATGGCTTAAAGCGACCAAAATTCCATGTCAGCCAGCTACAAAGAGACAAGAAAGCACAATTCCAGATCTGTCTCAAAAGCAAATTTCAGCCTCTAGAACTTATTGAAAAGGATGTAGAAAGCCATTGGAACCAAGTGAAGGAAGTTTTTACAGAGACGTATGAAGAGATTTAATGAATAAAACACTAGAAGCACAAGGTATGGATTAGTAAAGGGTCACTTGACAAGATAGCAGTCAGGAGGAGGAAGAAAGAAGCAATGAACAGTGGCAGGGCAAGAATTGAAAAAGAAAAACTAGAATGGAATATGCCGTGGCAGCCACCCAGTTAAAGAAAAGCATCAATATTGACAAGGAAAAGTTTGGTACATAACTTACAGAAAGAGCCGAAAAAGCAACAGAGAGTGGGTAGACGAGGATATTATATCAAAGAGCTTAACTATTAGCAGGCAAAGGCAGTTCAACCACTGCACCAGTGAAGGATATCAATGACCACCCCATTTTCGACAAGGAAGCACATAAAAGGCGATGGGTGGAACATTTCGAACATTTACTAAACAGACCACCCCCTTAAAACCTGTCAGAAATCATGCCTGCAAGAAGAGATTCTCTCTATCAGCTGTGGACCACCAATATGAGAAAGATTGCAAATATTTTAGCTTAACTCCATTCAAACAAGGCAACAGGTTCAGCTTCTATACCACAAGAAGCATTGAAGACAAACATACCTACAACAGTCAATAATTTACATGGATTATTTGAAGCGGTGTGGCATAAAGAGCAGTTCCCAATAGATTGGAAAAGAAGAAAATTTGGTAAAACTTCCGAAGAAAGGGGATCTTAGCAGCTCCAATAATTATAACACTTACTTATATACGTATCTTAGTGGTGCTTTGGCAGCACATAAGGCTGACACAGTGGATCGTCATTAAATACGATCAGATGCCAATTTTGTCATCTGCCCGCACGTCCATCCCTGGGTCTTCATCTCTTTTTCGATGTTTCTCCTCAGGTTTCTAGCGGGCGACCTTTCTTCCTTGTTTCCTGAGGGCCCATCTGAGAGCTATTTTAGGGATGGCATCAGCATTCATCCTCATGATGTGACCAGTCCACCTTCATCTTCTCTTCCTCACAATATGGGATATTGACTCCAGTGATGTTCTTTCTTGAAGGTCTCACTGAGACATTTGTTTAACAAAGGTGTCAACCTTTCTGCAGATGTTATTTGTTGTTTTCCAAGATTCAGCACCACAAAGAAGGACAGCTAGAATAAATAATATAAGATTTGTAGAATTTGTGTTTTGTTGTAATTGAGATTTTCTTGAATTCCAAATATTTTTTAGTGATCCAAATACGTTTCTTGGTTTTGTTAATCTTTCTTTGATCTAATGTTCAGAATTTCCATCTTGACTAATTTTACTTCCCAAATATGTAAAAGCTTGTATATCCTCAATCTCTTTGTTTCCAAGTTTCAACGGTTGTTTCGATTTTGTTCATCCTCATCATTTTAGTTTTGCAATATTTATGTGTAGACCTAGTTTTTGTGCATTGTTATCAACTTACTGTGTTTTGGTTTGTATATCTGTGATGTTCTATGACAAGAGTACAGCATCATCAGCAAAATCAGGGTCATCTAATATTTCAGTGAATGTCCACCTTCGTCCTATTTTCTTATTTTCAACAGATTCTTTCATAATCCAATCGATAGCAAGGCAGAATAGAAAAGATGATAGAATGCAGCCCTGTTTCACACCTGTATTGATGTTCACGCTCTCCGTCAATTTATTTCCACAAATTACTTAAGCATTGACATCCCTATCAAGCAATTTGATTATGCTAACTACCTTTGAGGGAATGCCATAGTGTCGTAGGATGTTTCATACTGCAGGTCTTTGTACGCTATCAAAAGCCTTTTCAAAATCTATGAAATTTGAGTACAGGGGAGCATTCCATTCTTGGCATTGTTAAAAATGTATCTAAGACTGAATATAGGGTTTGAGCAAGAATGGCCTTTCCCAAATCCGGCTTGCTGCTTTCGAAGTTTTGGTTCGACTGTAGGGTTTATACGGTTTAGTAATATTTTGCTGAAAATTTTGCTGTTTATAGAGAGTAGCATGATTCCACTACAATTATCACATTAAGAAAGATCTTCCTTTTTTGGTAGTTTGACGATGAATCCAACACTCCAGTCTGCAATAATTTCAAAAGAATAACTCTTCTCTCATCCCAAATGAGGTTTTTAAAAGGGTTTTATTAGAAGGGATCAAAGGATGCCACAGATGAACACCTTATAGACCATCATGAACACTTCCCGGGGAAAAACACGCTCTTGTACAGACCAGAATGATCATTGAACAGTGTGTTGAATGAAACTCATTATTGATTATAAACATTCGATAGTGTTGGTAGGGCCACCTTATGGAAAATCACGAAGCACTATGGTATACCCCGAAAATAGTCAACCCTAACAAAAAAGTTGTACAATGGCACACATTGCATGATTTTACATGATGGACAACTTACAGACAGCTTTGAGATCAAAACAGATGCAAGACAAAGTTGCCTACTAACACCATTCCTCTTCATTCTGGCAATTCACTGGCTTATGAACGAAACAACGGCAGGCAGAAGAGTTGGCATTCAGTGAACACTATGGACCCATCTAGATGATCTTGACTCTGTAGACGACCTTGCACTACTATCACACAACCAGCAGCAGATGTAGAATAAAGTGACACGTTTTCAGAAGCATCCAATTCTATTGGCCTCAGAATACATTCCGAAAAATTAAAGATACTTTAAGTGAAAACAGCAAGCTCAGAACCAATCACCATGGACAGTAAGCCTCTGGAAGTAGTTGACAGCTTTACTTATCTGGGCAGTGTAGTAGATAATGTAGGGGGAACAACAGCAGATATCAAGACAAGAATAGAAAATCCAAGAACGCCATACAGGAATTTAAACAAGATCTGGAAAGACCACACCATCACCACTTAAACAAAGATTAGACTTTTAACTCAATGTCAAATCGGTACTGTTATGTGGGGGTAAGACCTGAAGCACCTCTAAGACCTGGAGCAAAAACATCAGAGCTTTGTCAACATTTACCTTCGGATAGCACTACGGATTCAGTGATCAGATGAAACCCAAAATGAAACAGTCTGGGAAAAATCAGCGCAGAAACCAATAACAGAAGAAATAGGACAGTGGAGATGGAAATAATTATGGATAGGACACACCCACAGAAAACCTCAGAGAAGTGCTACAAGCCATGCCCTTCAGTGGACCCCGTAGGAGTAAAGGGTTAGGGGTAGGCTACGATTAACCTGGAGAAGTTTAGTGGAGGACGATGTATTTTAAGTAGTTTTGTGAAGATTTCAAGACTGGTTGCAATCCTCCCTGATGGAGCTAAAGCTTTTCCCATTTGTGGTCCAATTTTGCCAAAACTTCTATTTCAAAAACGTTTCAAGTGCGTTTTTTGGAATTGTCAATGATTTAAAATTTTGAAATCTTAGCGCACAAGCTGGTTGATATTGGAAGAGCATTTTCCACACTCTACGCAGGAGCAAATGAGTACAAGCACTAGCTTGGGAGTAAAAAAACCTGCGTCAGAGTAGCGTCCTGGCCAGGGAGGTGATTATTGCCACTTGTTCCGTTTCACACTATAGCAATCGGGATAAGCTCCGACTCAATAGGCCTTTAGGGCCTTGAAGGAACCTTACTACTCTGTAACCCAATTATTGATGAGCTTGGTTTGTATTTCCAGAATTCAATGAAGAACTATATGACAATAAAGCTATCTCTCTCTCATCTAGCGCCTGATTTAATTGAAATCCAGCCATGATATTATTTTATGATAGATAGCTTTAGTTTGGCGCCTCATTTATCGATACATTATTGATCCATTCCTTTCTACATCCACCCACCCATTAATCCATCATTCCATCTATCTGTCTATATATCTATGTATTTACCTTTTTTTTTTAATCTGTCGATCTATCTATTATATCTATCTACCTATATATCTTTCTATCCATCTGTTTACTTATTTGGCTGTCCTATGTCGCAAAACATAAACAGCATACTCACGCCTGAGATATCCCTGAGTACCATACAATTATGTTATGTCAATAAACGTCATATTATTCAAGTCGAGCCATCCCAGTCAAAGTAGAAATCAGGCTATAACACAACATCCCTACCTGACCGTGACCCCTTACGTCTGACCCCTGAGTAGATAGTGATTGAAAGTCATGGGGTCATATACCAGGCAGATATAAAGCAAACGTTCATGTTTTGTTTTATTTTGTTTCATTGTTTTGTTTGATTATTCTTTTTTAAACGGCGATCCAGTTTCACCAATAGGTCAAGTATCTAACTTTATGTAATTAATTCTCTTTGCAACTTACTACATACATGTATATCCTA